>JAHDVE020005091.1:0-74675 GCA_022606495.2 Halesus radiatus | reverse complement strand
GTTTATTTTCATTATTTGTAATTTTGAAACTGTCAATTGATGGTAGAATTCCATATTAAAATGAATTTTGTGGAAATTGGAAAAAAGTTACAAAAGTTTCGTAATGAAAAAAAAATCATTTTGTTTTATTTTCCTTTTCTTTGTATTTGTATTTTTGTTTTAATATTTTCATATGCACATTTGCTGTAAAAAAATTATATTATGTAACAATGATAACAGTCCTATAATGAGTTGAATTGATAACGAATGTGAGTGCAACAGCATTGTAAGTATGTCTTATTTGAAATAAATATTTTTTTTATTTGAAAATTTTAGTTTTTACTAAGCGTACTGGAAAAAAATTGATTACTTAGTGGGCACTCAGACACACCCTCAACATATTTCTATCAATTTATCTCTTCAATGTATTCGATTTGAGAGGTGGGTATGGGTACCGTCGCCCTGGCAACCATTTATTGGGTAACCAACATCCGCGCTATAGGTCACCCCAAGTAGTTTGCTACGTTTGGTGACTTATGAGGGTTGCCCGAGTTCACGGGGTGTAGTTTGCCCACGTCTTGGTGGTGGATGCGCCTACCCACCAGCTGAGTGGTAGACGCATGCCTAACCACCCTTCATACCCTTTTCCTTCTCAGAACTTCCTTTCGCTAAAAGACCTTCCATAGAGCAGTGGCGTGCATTATTTCTCACCAAAGGTAAACTATGTATAGTTTTTCGTAGAATGTTTAAAATAGCTATTTCATTATAATATTCTAGTGATTATTGTGGCCAACTGAATAAATGGGCGTACAAGTTCCTTACCAAATTCATGGAAAAATTACATTTCGAGCAGAATTTTTTTCATATTTCTCCATTATCGTTTAATTTCTTTAGTTGGTTCGTTTTTCTTGGGGTAGGAACAGCTTTTCAAATTTCATGGACTGCACGCTACTGCCACACAGCATCCTCAAAAATGACAGAGGCACTTAGGGAAACTATTTTCCACAATGCCTTCTATGTGGTGTTGATGTAAAAAACAAACTGTCAAAAAATAAGATACCTTATTGTATGTACGAGTATGTTTCAGATATTTTATTTGTTCGATAAGAAAAAAACATTTCCAAAAAACTATGCTGTCGAATTTCAGAGCAAGCCCTACAGTAACTACTGAAACTACTGGCAATTTACGCATGCATCATGACTTAATTATTTCTGTAGTGAAAAACCTATTAAATGTCCATCCTCGTGTGTTTGGAACCATCATGTGTAAGCATTACGTCGCTAACATCCTCGCGGACCGAGGAATTGAGGTCGAGGAGGGTCCCACGAGGCGCGTGCGGTTGACAAAGCGGGACACGTCAAATATTAAGGCTTTCACGCGTGATTTCACCCTAATGGTGCGATGGTAAGGTCACGTTTGCTTTTCTTTATATTTTTCCAAACTGAATGTCGTACAAGAGTCCCAACTGTCAGGAACCAGCGGGACTACGGGGTTGGTTGTGAGGCTTAAGAGAATTAGAGAGGAAGTACCTGGCTATTCAGATCTGGAATCCGATATTGGTTGCTTTGAATGGATAAAATATTGTCCTAATACTTAGGCTTAAAGACTTTTTTTATTAACGGCTCCTTCGGTTCTCTCGGATTACAGCTGTCATTCGGCGAATGACATTCTTTGAAAATATCAATATTTGCATAGTATTAATTGTACGGGACAGGTACTGTAAATACCTGCCGCACGTTTCGTAGAAGAAGAAGTGGCCGGGCTGGCCATTTCAATGCCACAGTGAAGGGTAGGAGCTAGGTACTTTTGCTTGGAGAGGCAACCTTAGCAGGATCCAGAACAGAAGAGGGCCAGGGAGCGAAGAGAGAAGTCCAATTCAACCAGAAGATCAAGTGAAGGAGCAAGCAGGCGGGCAAAGGCGAAGTAGAGGTGTTGATCCCATGGTGAGAAAACACTGATTTTTCGAGTTTTGTGATTTTGTCTCGTTCTTCCCCATGGAACCGTTCCGCAGACTGCGAGCTAGGCGGGTGGTTTGTCCCGCGAGTTATTTCACGGTCTGCAGGGAGTAGAGACATTCTTGAATCTGCTAGATCAGAAAATCAGGTTATATCTCCCTACTTTGCGCTCAGATTAAACTCTTCTCGCTTCCCATCAGAATTTTATTTACAGAATAAAAAAATATTTACATCTCAAAATTGCCAGCAAAGTTGTGCGGTGAAACTTACAGTTTACATATACATGATAAATACATTGGCACCTGATTCTGCAAACACTAGGGAACAGGTTTGCAAAAACAGTTTATTAAAACCTGCCACCGTTTAAGCGGGAATCATTCACAAAAGTTTATGGTTTTTAAAAATAGTTAAAAATAGAGACCGATTGCGAGTGTATGGAACGGCCTGACCATTCAGGGCCCGACCCGAGGTCCGAGACCGTTGTCAGACCAGGATTGGAGGGGTGTCGGATAAATTTTCTGTTAATGGTCAGTAACGTCACGTCACGAAAAAAGGTCATTCAGTGGCGTAGAAACGAAGAAGAGAAGTGCTTACGCCTGCACTTGTAAGTTTACGCCACATGACCATTAAATGAATACAAACATAAAGTCTGCCTAAGCCAAAATTAAATACATAACTACGTCCTATACAATTAATTCAGAAAAAACTCAATTTTATCGTAAGTATTGATGTTAAACATTATAAGTGAGTTATGGTATTAAATTAAACAAATTAAGGAAATTGCAATGTTTGTAATGTACCTTCACCAAAAGTCGTTAATGTCAAATAACACTGATTTAAAATATAAAAATTACTATAAACTGCGGGTTTAAAATGAGTAATATTTAACTACACGTGTTAATTATATGTAATGCCTCCCACTATGACTATTAATACTGTGATAATTAAACTACAAACTAGGTTGTCACTAAAATAAGTTAAGTACTGAAAATGTTATGTTTTTAAATTAAATACAGATTGCTTCTTTCACGATACTCCCCTGAAGAGTCGTATTTCAGTGGCAAATCTCGAACATTAAAAATAAGCACCTCGCTGTAGATCCTACAATTGCCAGGGTTCTCTCTCACTCGGAAGGCGTGGACCTCGTTAAACCGCATCCGGTGCAGTCACAGCCGATGTGCATATATGATGCTTAAATAGGACCTTAAGGATTCCGAACTTTGTGAATGTGGATATATTCAAACAACAGAATGTCCCCTTCATCAGTTTGCCAATGGCACATCTGTGCTAAACCAATTGACTCCCGATGATGTCTACTGGCCGAATAACCACAGTATCCAACTATGACCTCTACCAATTCTCCTCCACCGTACAAAGAAAAAGAGAATTATTAAAAAAACGTTCAGTTTCTTGCGGATGTCGAAATTAATAAAAAAATGTATTGTAAACTACCACATTATACTCATTAGTCCCAGACCATAAGCCTAGGATTGCACCATACTCTTTGCCGCAGACGCTTTAAAATATAAATAATTATGGAGAAGACCAACAAAGGATTTACAGATGATGGAAATTTTTTCTTCATTCTTTAATCGCTGATTGAACTCCCATAGAGAAGAGCCACTAACCGCCACTGATGTGTGTGTTATTGCATTTTTGTTTCAGTTTTCATGTCTTTGAAACGAAAATTCTAAAGTAAAGACATATTTTAAAACATTTGATTAACAAACACCCTTTGTTTCCTTGTTTATCATTTAAATTGAGAAATACATAAATATTGTTGAGAGATTATAATTTTATTGATTTATTATGTCTGATCACAATTTCTCTTTCACTTTGATTAATTATTCGCGTGACGTTTAGCCCTTTCATGGCAACTTCAAATAATCAATTAGTTTAGGGACAAAATGCGATAAAATCGTTTCAAGCAACCTTTCTATTCAGAACGGTAGTCTTATATATGGCGATACTGAAAGATCGATAGTTTCCAAATATTTTGAACGAGCGGAGATCAAAGAGAGCAAATCTGACAGCGAAATGCCGTACGAATATTCTTAACCATTTATTAATTGATATCCTGTATAATTTATAGATTTTCAATTCTACTAATTAAATTGGATTTAAAAAAATTAGTCTTGCCACCAATAAATTTAAAATTATGAATAAACCGTTTTAAAAAGAAATAGGTAATTATAGTAAATACATAAAAATAAAAATATAACAATTTTGTGTCTTCACTTTTAACATAAAATCGAATGAAAGTCGATTCAACATTGGCCTTCTATTTCTATCGCATATAATAGATAAGGTGGCTTGAACCATAAAAGAAACTTATAATTCCAATACGTTAAATTTGAAATTAGAGATAAAAGCGGTAGCGACTCTCATTAATACAATAAGACTACAATAGAATAAGGTTGATATAAGAAAATTTTAGTCGTTATTTACATACTTCAAATACATTTATTTAGCCGTGCGAACAAAAATGTAATCTGTCAGTTGCGAAAAAAAAGGAAATGTAAAGTAGTCCTGGAATATTTTTTCGGTGGGATATTTCGCAAGTTTAAGTAAAAACTGACCTCAAAAGTAATGCGGAATTATATCAAAAGTAGGAGCATTTATGTCATTCTCCTAAATTTGTATTATGATTTGGATGTCCGATATATATAGATTATTGAAATAACACTTCGTCTCAACTGAATTCCAACGAGAAACAATTATTTACGTAGGCGGAAATGACAAATAATGCTTTTAAAGTTCAGTACAATTCTAAATTTTGTATGTCTGAGTTTTTTTTCATATTTCTTTAAACCCATCCAAAGAACCTAAGAACCTAAGAACCTAAGAACCTAAGAACCTAAGAACCTAAGAACCTAAGAACCTAAGAACCTAAGAACCTAAGAACCTAAGAACCTAAGAACCTAAGAACCTAAGAACCTAAGAACCTAAGAACCTAAGAACCTAAGAACCTAAGAACCTAAGAACCTAAGGACAAGAACCTGGAGAACCTGGAGACCTGGAACTGGAACTGCAGAACCTGGAGACCTAAGGGCCTGGAGACACAAGAACCTGGGAGACACAAAGATTTACAAGAACCTGGGGCCACAAGGAGACCTGGAACCTGGAGACCTGGAACCTGGAGACCTGGGGCCTGGAACCTACAGGGCCTGAGACCTGGAGACCTGGAACCTGGGAGACCTGGAGACACAAGAACCCACAAGAACCTAAGAACCACAGAACCTAAGAATTTCAAGAACCTGAACCCACAGAACCTTACAAGAACCTAAGAACCTAAGAACCTAGAACCTGGAGCCTGGGAACCTAAGAACCTAAGAACCTAAGAACCTAAGAACCTAAGAACCTAAGAATGTAAGAACCTAATAACCAAAGAACCTAAGAACCTAAGAAACTAAGAACCTAAGAACCTAAGAACCTAAGAACCTAAGAACCTAAGAACCTAAGAACCTAAGAACCTAAGAACCTAGGAACCTAAGAACCTAAGAACCTAAGAACCTAAGAACCTAAGAACCTAAGAACCTAAGACCCTAAGAACCTAAGAACCTAAGAACCTAAGAACCTAAGAACATATTTTATGTGAAATGCAATATAGTAATTACATATAAAATAGGTTCTTAGATTGAATTTAAAGGAGCAAAAAAAAACTAACCTAAAAACGATTTCGAATTATAAAACTAAAGTCACCCTTGATTTGGGGACTAAACTGCCTCGTCCTTGTTCCCATCCGTCCAATCCTCTGAATGTGTTACTGCACTTTATTAATTGCACGATTGAAATCACGCGACAACTATTGTACAAGTTCATTCTTTTTTCGCGGTTTAAAAGGTACAACTTACAATCGACGTGGGAAAAGATAGGGTAAATGTTATCGACACACGAATCAAATGTCAAATAAAAGTTTTAAAGTCTGAATCATAAAATTAACATTGAATTTACAAATCTTTACAATAGGGATTTTTTTAAATGGCAATAATTTACCATCATAATCTTTCATGCTATTTTTATTTCTAGGTCATTTCTATTTGCTTTGCCAATTTCGTCATTGGTTTTCCTGAAAAAATTCTCAAAAACAAGCTGGAAGAATTTACCCCATTTGTTATTCAAATATTAACATATTCGGAGCCGAATTATCATCTCATGTACTTCACTGGACGAGTCTCGGTTACAATCTTTATGTAAACATCTCGCTTCGTTTTTGTATAATGTTATTTGTGACATGGATATCTAAAAATCCTTTTCATGTTTTACATGATTTATACCAGATTTAACCCCCTTTTACGTCTATACTAATAAGTAATAACCTATAAATGAAAAGTATGGAAACGATAATTTCCAAGCTGCGTAATTCACGAAAAAAAATGTATTTTCCTAGAAATTCCAGAGAATGACGTAAATAATACTCGTCAAATTGATTTTCTCCTACATAACGATAGATAACGGAGATTTAAATAGAAAAAAAATGTTTAAAAAAACGTTTACATAAATGCAGATGGAAATTACTGACATTCGACTTTCCTTAGGTTATGTTTTTTTTTTTTATACGGGAGACCAACGGTTAACATTTTTTTTTTGGTAACTACACACAAGAGACCATGAAGGAAATAATTTCTCTCAAGGCCTATATCATCTTTGGGGATGCTGTGTGGAGGGTCTTTTAGAGGATATGAAAGAGTGAACTTGGGTCTTTAAGATAGCCATGTTGTAGGATGGAGGAAGCACAGAGGCCGGCAGATCATTCCACAGCCGAGCTGTTTAATACAGGAACGAGTCGTAAAAGCGACCCGTTCTCATGTGACAAATGTCGACTGTGTGAAAATGTTGGGCACGCATTCCTACCTGACGTCTGTGCTTCAAAGATTGCAATCTGTTTGTTAATATCGGCAAATCTATCAAAAGGACCCCCCGTTTCTGCACAGAGTCAAGGGTTTTTTTTCAGATATTTTGGGACTCCCGACCAGAGGTGGCTGCCAAATTTTACAATGGGGCGGAATTGCGATTTGTACAGGGTCAGCAGTTGTGTACTATTAAAGTATCGGGCTATTAAAGTATCTGCGGGATCTGTACAGTACGCCCAGCTTCTGAGAGGCTAACCTTACTCTGGCTTCGATGGAGCCCCCATACCTGAGCTGGTCACTTAAAACAATAATTATAGTGGATAAGTATTATAAATTTGACTATGTATGCAGTTTGACGGCGTCCGTGGTTGAGTGGTTACGATCCTCGTCTACGAATCCGGAGATCGCTTGTTCTAATCCCGGCGTGCGCGAGTAAATTTTATTCGCTTCAATTGTGTTATTTCATAACTTATTCATTGAAAATAACATATAATATGTATTGTTCCGGAGTGGCAAATACTTTTAGTAACCCACTGGGGAATGACCGGTTTGACACGATTGATATTTATTACATGAGAACGGATCGCTTCTACGACTCATTCTTGCGTTCAACAGCTCGGCTGTGGAATGATCTGCCGGCCTCTGTGTTTCCTCCCTCCTACAACATGGGTCTCTTCAAGACCCGAGTTCACTCCTTCATATCCTCTAAAAGACCTTCCACATAGCATCCCCAAAGATGTTATAGGTCTTGAGGGAAATAATTTCCCTCAGGGCTTCCTTTGAGGAATTATTGTAAAAAGTATATATATTAGAATAAAATAAAAAAAATAATTCAGAATCAAAACGTGCTTTGAAATGGTTTTTGCCGTTTTTGATGAACAGATCTTAATAGCCAGGTACTTCCCTACCTTCTTCTTACCCATATCCTACCCCACCCACTACCTTCGGCTTTGAAACATATCCCATTAGGGATGCCATAGCTTCACTAGCTCCAGACGGTTGGGAGCAGTTGGGACTCTTTTGTGGTAGTCACATAAAAAAAGTTTTTCTCGGTTTAAAAGTAACTTTTTCTCGGAGATTAAACCTTAATTTATATTTGTACAGGACTTAAATGTAACTATTACCCCGTAGCAAGGAAAAAATATTAGTTGATTTTTTTTTTTTTTTACATGAATACCGCACAAGAGTCCCAACTGCTCCCAACCGTCTGGAGCCAGTGAGACTATGGCATTCCCAATTGGGAATGTTGTGAGGCTGAAGGTATTGGGGAGGGGAAGGAGAAGGGGAAGAGGAAGGTGGGGAAATACCTGGCTATTCAGATCTGGTCACCAAACACGGCTAAAAGCCATTTCAAGCAACGTTTCAATTCTGAATGGTGGTCTTTCACCAGGGCGATACTGAAAGTATCTTCCACTCTAGAACGTGCGCAAATATACTATATATTAATTTTTAAATTAATTAATTGTGAAACAACACAAATTAATTAAATAAAATTTACTTGCGCACGCCGGGATTTGAACCAGCGACCTTCGGATTCGTAGTCGAGAGCCTTACCCCTCGACCATGGAGGCCGGCCATTTTGAGTGGCAGGGAGCAACCTTGTTGAATATTTACCACTGCTCAGACAATATTATCCATTCGAAACGTATTCCATCCTCCGTGAATCGATTACATCTTCCTACAGCGGAGGCGGCGTGAGATTAATCTGCCATTTTTATCGCGTTACTTGAGCCAGTAGAACTCGCGGTGGAAACCAAATATCATTCGCTAAAAGTAACGTCTATGTTAGAATGATGATAATATAAAGATAATAATTTATGGAGAATAATATCCTGTTATATTTGTGTTTCAAATAAAATCGACGCTAATGTCTTTATATGAATAACCGTGCTAGATTGCGTACGATCGGGCCAAAATTTATCAGAATGAATATTTCTATTAATGGATTCAGTTATCAAACTTCAAATAATTTTGTTTTGTTTATTTTACGTCTAAGAGCAATGTGGCATAATATTATAATCGAATATCGCAGTTAACAAAACCCAATCAAGCGAAGGGTGAGACCACTTGAGCGCTAGTAATTGACGTCGTCGAAGGATAAAACCACTTCAAACAACAGATAAGTTCCCTTTTTCAGCATTTTTCACTCTTCAACTATTTTTTTACATTAACTTACACCAGGAAACAATTTCCCTGAAGGCCCAACATCATCTTTGGGGGTGCTGTGTGGGAGGTCTATTAAAGGATAGAAGGGAGTGAACTTCGTCATTGAAGAGACACATTATTGTAGAATAGAGGAAACACAGAGGCCGGCAGATCATTCCACAGCCGGGCTGTTGAACACAAGAACGAGTCGTAGAAACGATCCGTTCTCATGTGCGGTTAAGCGGTCGTTTGGCGTGTTTCCCGACTATGCACCGGTGCCGAAAGGATCAATGACGCTAGTTCCTCGGAGCTTCTTTCATTAAAAAACCGGTAGAACAAAAAGAGCATTCCCACCTGACGTCTGTGTTCCAACGATTGCAGTCCGTTTGTTAAGATAGGCGATAGGCGGTTTCTGCACAGAGTCTGCTTTTTTGTCTCTTTTTATGTCATCTTCTACAGCTTTTCTTTACAAAACAAAATTATTATTAAATTTACGAACGATGTTCCACAACCATTGATATAGAGCCGAAGGCAGAATTCTCGCATTCATTGAGGCTGGCTCTCTTTGATTATTTTTTAGTGTTTTAGGAAAGGTTGTGAAACTGAGCATAAAAAATATTTTGAATAATTAGTTATGTTAGTCTATCGTTTCAAATATAGGTAGGTTAGGTTTTTTTATTTCATTTTTTCACGAAATCTGAACGTGATCTGAGAGAACTCACATACCAGCCATAGAAATAAAACCGCCTCAACAGTAAATTGGAACTAAAGGAAGATCTGCCTCCTACTTTCTCCCTCCAGTTCTATGTGATGTGGTATGCTCGCCTCCACCCCGTTCATCCACCTAAGTTTAGGCATCCTAATAGTCCTTTGTCCCATAGGCTTATTATTAGGAATCCTCTTTTGTGGTTGACAATCTTTACTCCTTGCTACATGTCCTATTCAGAGGAGCAGTCCATGCTTCATGAAATTATTAATAATAATGATTTATTTATTATATTTTATTAACGCCCCGATGGGCTTTTATATATGATATTTTAACATTTAAATGATTTTGTGTACAGAAACAAAAAAAGGCTTTAAGTTAACAGAAAAAGAACAAGATACATAGTTGGTATATAAGTGTAACATTTATGATATGTATGTATGTATAATAATGCACAATAATGTATAAGTGTATGACACAGAGATGTTATAAACGGAAAGATTATTAATTTGTAGATAATACATTTTTATAAAAATAAAAATATTAATAGCCTGTTCTATATGAGTGCATGACATTGTGAAAAAAAAAATCTACGTGTTTTTATATTTCGGATGACGTAAAAATATATGATATTTCATAATACATAATATCATGTACTGAAACATAAAAAAAAAAAAACAGGAACAAGTTTTTGAATTGTAGATAAGTAAAAAGATAATATGAAAAAATAATTCAACAATAGCTCTTATGCGATTATGTTATAATCGGTGCAACAGAAAAATATCATTCAGGTGTCTTTTCAACATGAGTAAACTTATATTAAATATATCTATTGCAGAGGTGAATTTGTTTCCAAGTTTATGTAGGCGAAAAATGGGTGCCTATATTTGGTAGTTAGTCGAAGAATTATTGTTGCTGAATAATATATTTTGCCGAGCTTGTCGATGAGGCACTTTGAAATTGATTAGTTGACGAAGTTCACAACCGTCTACTACGGAATAATAATTTTAATCAAAAAAGTTGTCTTTTATTTTTTTTTAATTGAATATTGTATGAAAATGAGCTACAGTACTATGGAAGAGATAGGGAGTGCGCTAATATAAATAATGCTTTTGGCGCAATTTGAATAAAATACGACACATTTAGATTGGAGCAAAAATCTAAAAGCAACCAAGAACGGGTCACTTCTACGACACGTTTTTGTGTTTAACAACTTGGCTGTGAAATGATCTGCCGGCCTCTGTGTTTTCTCCCTCCTACACACGAGTATCTTCAAGACCCAGGTTAACTCTTTCATATCCTCCAAAAGAACCTCTGCATAGCATCTCCAAAGATGACATAGTCCCGAAGGGAAATTATTTCTCTTAGGCCTCGTGTATGAAGTAACTGTAAAAAAAAATAAGAACCACAAGTGTTATTTATAATGTTTTTCAGAGGATAATTTGCGATTTTTTTGTTTGTAGCGAGGGAGTTACATATAATTAATTTTTCAACTAGACATCTAAATGGAGATTATCCTTCAAATAATATATATTCAAGTTTTCAGGAGAAGTTTGTAATTCGAATATGGAGGCTTAAACATCGTCCACAAGACAAGTTTCTTCTTATATGGCTCCTAAAAAGTTTTTAGGTTAGGTTAGGTTGTATTCCTACGGTATACGAGCTCTATTCGTAACGTGAACACACTTTTGAGTCATAACCCATTTCTACTCTAACGCTAAAAACACTTAAACCATAAATATTTTTCAAGAATCTTTCTCAAAAATATTTCAACAAAAATATAAATAAAATAAAATAAAAACATAAACGACAACAATAAATTGTTCATATAATATTTCCTTTTTATCTAATACAAATAGCTTCTTTCATCTAGCCAAGTTTTTAATATATTTATTAACCGTTTAGTTTTAATACAGTTTTTTTTTTATTTCAGCGGGTAACATATTTAAATAGCTGGGAATCAGTGATCTAAAGTTCTTTGTCCATATTTGTTTTTATGTTTAAGAACCATTAATCCTTCATTAAAATTGAGACGAGTATTGTAAGTGTGCTCTAGTCTATTTGTATTATATATAGGCTTATTAATGTGCTGAAATATAATTTTGTACCACGGAATTTATCTTACTGAAAGAATTTTGAGACTGATAAAAGTATGGAATGTAATGCCTTTATTCGTATAAACTTTTGTGAGCTAATAATTTAACAAATGAATTATTCACTGATTGAACATGATTGATATTTGTTTTACAGGAAAGTACCCAGGCTGTAATTCCGTTCCTTATAACAGATTACGCTAATGAAAGTGTACGGATTGGAACAAAGAATTTTAATTTAAATAATCTACTAACAACTGTACTTAGTCGTACACAAACCTTATGTAAATTCCACTTGAAAATACAATCAATAATGAGACCTAAATAAACATATACTTTCACAAGTTCAATATGTTCACATGTACACAATGCAGGAATGTCATCGAGTAAACAAACTAAAGTGTGTGTTTTTATTTCAGGTGTAATATATTCCTTTGCATTGGGGCAGTTTTATTATATCATTTATCGTTTCATTATATGTTAAAATTATTTTATGAATTTATTCTGGATGTATCTTTCATATCTAAACAAATATGCATAGCTTTTTACTTTGTCGGTGAAAAATTTCCGGTCCACCCGGAAAGTTTCGATAAAATGAATATTTCCGTGCTCATTCGTTGTACTTAAATATTCCATTTCCTGCGCTGTCAAACAAAATGATTTCAAAACCCCATTGATAAATCCAAAATACATTCGCAAATATTGAAAGTCTAATCTTTGATCTTATATTCTGGAATGTAATATTTTATCTATGTTTACCCAACTCCGAAGAAACACAACAAGCACATACATAATATATAGCATAACGCATTGTTATTAAGTAAAAAATTATATATTTTTTTATACGTGTTAAACTTTATATCCCGATGTGAATATCCTACCCAAAATCCGATATTATACATTAATTATTTTAAATTCTGATGTGTACCCGGCCTTGCTCGGAATTTTTTGTTTTAATAAACTTATAAAGTTGTGAATTCTCACTTGTCATTTGGGTGCCATAATTTAATTGACAGCGAAAGTAATGCCTTGAGATGACTATTACCATTTCTAAACATAGAAACATTTTGAAAATTTTATTTCATTCCAAACGTTTATTTTTCCAAAATATATCTAAATGATAAAGTTCTTAAGGATGTGCCTACTTGTGTTTTCCTATTTAAAAATATTCTAGCTAAAGAAATATTCTTCTTTTGAATATGTAATCTGTGGCTAACCAGAGTGGAATATCTATGGGTTAACAACATGGCGTGTACAATGTTTTTCATACTTATTTTAAAACGTTATAGCAACGGTTTTATATTTTGGATTTCATTCAAACTACTCTATAAACCTTTCCGGTACTAATAAGAACAAACTGTGCTCTTTTCAGCGATACCGGTCAGGTAATTTTTGAGAAAATCAGACAGACAGACAAATATTCATTTTTGTATATAGAGATTGATATTAAATACATTTTAATTCAATTTACCCTACTACTTATCTCTTTTAAGCAATGCTTGTGTAAATAAGCGGAGTCCTCATACTACGATTACATAATAATGTTTCCTGAAAGTGTTACAAGAAAATGATGATTGAAAAATATTTACATGGCATTGTTACGTGGTTGGTTGTTTACATAATGAAAAATATATAACATGGCGACAAATTTTGAATTAGAAGTTATTATAAAAATAACGTAATATAATATGTAAGTACGACGTGGCGCAGAAATTTTACCATATGGCATAACGGTAAAATCTTATAGGGGGTATATGTGTGTGTATTGTTTTTAGTTGACACTTTTAAGCTTTTTGATGTGTTCTTAATTGCATTCGAGATTTCGTTAGTATCTTTCATTTTTTCTAATTTTTATTTTATTTTATTGATAAAAATAATTTCTTGACCTGTGTAATGGTGTTGTGCAAATGAGGTATTGATTTTTCATAGTGAGAACGCGAATTTAAATTTTGTGCGTTTTTCTGTGTTGAATTGGTATTTTTCATTTTCTTTTAGTATTTGAAGTATTGATTTATTTTTAAATATATCAAAATAATTGGTACTTTAAAATCTGTAAATAGTATTTTTGTGGAGTCTCTAAGTTGTTTTAGTATAATTTTTCACGGTGTTTCTTGGGATAAAATATACTTATAAATATGTAAATAGTATTTTTGTGGAGTTTCTAGGTTGTTTTAGTATAATTTTTCCCGGTGTTTCTTGGGATAAAATATACTTATAAATATGTATATATATTTTCTACTACCGCTTGTAAATTACAGTAGGTGTTATCGGTATAGCAACCTGAGTTAACCCGGACACAGTACTTAACCGTTAGAGTGCGGTCCAGCGCCATCCCGCTATAAGCTTTAGTTACGTAAATTACGACGCAGTGCTATTATATATTATGTAGCGTATATTGATAACTGTATTTATTGTTAATCCTGTTAAAATAAATACACCCTAAAGTGAATCAATATTTTTCGGAAGTTGGTTCTATTGCGGATGATCGTAATGTATCAAATGACAGCGGCACTACGGACGATGAGATCTTTGTTCCCATAAATTAATATAATGACGACTGAAGTGATATTATTGTTCATCGCAATAAAAAAATGGGAATAAAAAGTGAATCTTCGGATTCTTTTTCAAAAACACAATTTTGAAGTGAAATAATTGTTTGTATTTATTAAGTGTTTGTATTTTAAAAAAAAAAAATTTTGTTGTAAACGTGTAGTTTTTTTTTATATAAAATTGCAATATTCGCAAAATTTCATTCTTCGTTTACATAATTAAAAAAAAAATCTTTAAAATTTATTGATATTTGTCCAAGTTATTGCATTTTTATTGAATACTATACTTTTTTATTTAAAAACACACAATATCTTTAGCAATTGATTTGCATATTTGCAAAATAAGCATAGCACTAAAATTGTTAAAAATATGCATATAACCCAATCAAATCTGTGTGTATGGCGTTCAAGACAGGCGCAGGACCCTCAAAAATATTACCAGTCGTCCCAAACGAAACAAAAATATCAAAGAAATTCTAAGTACTTCAGATACATCATAACAGCGAAGATCAAAGATGATGCAGATATTGAGTGACATAGTGCATCAGAGCAAACATGATTTCTAGAAGATTCATCAATTGTAGCCCAGGATAAAAACGCAACTTTTCAATACGTACTGCACCTGATTATATACCTCGGAGTTGTGGATCAACTTTAATAAATAAAATCTCAAAATAATGGAAGTACAAAATAACAACTCGTAACGAATGGTTTCCGGGCTGTCCTGGTACTGCAGTGGCATTGTTTGGAGAAGGGCGCATTCCAGGATTCCGAGCCCTAATCAGAAAACGGATCGCCAAGTACAAAACGCGACTAGCCAAGAACAAAAATACCATTCCGATTGCAGTCCTGTATTTCTGGCAGGATCCCATTTACAAGCTAGGGAGCCAATTCCTGATGTTTTAGAATTCTAAAAGTTTATTTTTTGTTTTCGTTTTTAAGTTTTTTGTATTTTTTACCTTTACCGTATTTTTTTATATGTTCTAATATACATATTATATTATATGAAACTCATGGGATTGCACCACCCTCCCCGAGAACTGGAATAAAGTTGTAAACTTTCCGAATAAAGTACAACGAATACTACAATAATATTAAACCTATACACTTGTTGTGCCTTTCTCGCTGAAATCAGTACGCGACGTAAACCAGACAAGGCTTTTTTCTTAGTGACGTTTGGCAAGGAAATCGCTGTTAGAAATGAATACATATCCATCCAATACACAATCCAACTCTAATCACACTCCATACCTTACATGACATGTAAATAAAAAAACCCAAAGCTCTTTGGTCGATTTGAAACCCATATTTTGGTAAACTTCAACTAGGAGCTAATTATGTTCCTTTTTTCATTTTTTATGTTACACCTCGCAAGAGCACCCCTGTCTATACAGTCTAAAGACAGGGGAATTATATTACTACCCGGCTGGTCAACAGTGTGAGGCGGGTCAAGGTAGGGGCCGTAGGAAGAAATTTAATAATGCGGCTCTTAAAGAGTCCGAATTAAGCAGGAAAACCATACGCCGCGCCGACTTTAACAAAAATGAGTCGGATAATCAACCCATTCTCATGAAGCCGATATCAACTGTGAATGGATGTTCAACTCATGTCCATCGAATTTCGCGTATGTGCATCGGTGCACTGGGGATAAATGCTTCTAGTTCCTTCGAACAGGCTCCATTGAAATGCTTTTAGAACAGACTCAGTATACCTACATTAGAGATGGAAACCGCTCTCCTTAGCACAAAGAAAAGTAGATTTATCAGGCATTTTGAAGCTCCAACCCAGAGGTAGCTCCCAAATACAATTGTTGGATGTACTTGAGATTTGTACAGGGTTAGTCGAGGGCACCCGCAACTTTCCTGAATCATTTCAAGCACCGGATGAGTTCCTCCATGAGTTCTCACATCAATAATTTCTTTAATAAAAAAAACGAAGCTACTATTAGATGTTTCTAAAATCCCCCTACTTTCCCTAGACTGAACAATATAGATTTATACTTATTAAAACAGGACATAAGAATGGAAAAAAAAAGTTTTACTCACATTTTCATGGCTGCGATTGTACAAGGTTAGCAACTGGTCACTATTGAAGAATCCACTAGCTATGCACAAGTCGCCCAGTTTTTTGGGGAGGATGGACCAAACCGTCTTTGATCACCCTCTTTGCAGAAATCAGACACCCTCGAGTTTGTAAAACGTTGAAGCCGACCAAGTTAACCCTTCTTCTACCATATTAGTATTTTACGAAGATATTATTTTACTCATGACGCAGTGAGTCTGATCTTCATAATTACCAGACTCCTGAGACATCAGTTCATCAATCACCCCGGTGTATTCCGAGCCATTGCCCTAAGCGATGAATATTAATGGAACGAAAGACTTTAATCTCTAATTAATTTCGATGAAATTTGCTTACAGCTTCACCTTTTAGACATGGCTGATCTTGATTGAAATTTTATAAGTCGTTATTAAATTTCTGGCAGCAAAATATAATTAATTTCACATTTATGACAATCAATACTTTTGTAATTATCCCCTTTTGTCTGCGCTGACATTTATTGCTGAAAGAACATTTTTAGTTTTTTCGCACCAGAGCAGGGTTACAAATACCTCCAGCTACTCGGTGGGAAATGGGTGCTATGATGAGGGCTGAGACTAAACTAAATGGAAAGAGGAAGTAGATAGTAAAAAATAACTTCGGACACACTAGCTCTTACAAGCCATAGCTAAAAGGAATTTCCAGCAAGCAAGACTCTTCTCTCAGCATGTCGATACTGAGATTTCCCTCTACTTCCGAAATCTGAAATTTATTTAAAAAAAAATTCTTTGAAAAAAATTTTAATCAATTTTAATACATTTATAGTAGTTTATCAAGAAGAGAAAAATATTGTGGGAGGCAAAAATTATTGGTTAATTTCTGAAAAATAATTAATAAGTCTTTTTAAAATTTAAATATCTCACTCACAAAACGCAAGGGCTAAATCGCACAATCATTTTCAAGTACCAAATATTAAATCCACATTTGTCAAGAAACACGAATCCTACCTCGCACCTCTCATATTCAACATCTTTCCTAATAGAAACCTCTCAACATATAACGCATAACAACCTAAAATCTATATATAAAAATCAATGTAAGTTTGTTTATCCTCGATGCTCTCGATAATCACAGGATGGATTTCGTTGAAAATAGCACAGTCTGTTTTTATTAGTGCCGGGAAGGTTTAAAAAGTAGTTTAATTGAAATCCAATATGTAAAACTGTTGCTTTAACGTTTTAAAATTATTATGAAAAACATTGAACCCGCCTGGTTAGCCACAGATTGCATATTCAAAAAAAGGATTTTTTTCGGTAGAATATTTTCAAAATGGAAAACACGAGTAGGTACCCACTTAAAAAAATTGTATTTATAAATGTTTTGAAAAATAAACGTTTTTGAATGAAACAATATTTAAATGAATCTTTATTTATTTGGAGATAGTTACTTTCGCTGTCATATCAATTATGGCACCCTAATGACAAGCAAGAATTTACAATTTCATAACTTTATTCCAAATCCCGAGCAAGGCCGGGTACACATCATCTAGTGGTTATATAAAAAACTTCAACACATGGCTAATAAACAGAAAAAGGAATTATATCATCAAATTACATGCAAACTCTCCTTAATCTGATATTGTTTTTCTTATTACTATTACACGGATTTATTTTTTTATTTAAAGATTTTTATTATGCTCTTTTAACTAGTTCATATTTCATTTTATTTTTTAGCTTCGCATTTACACTTTTTAAAATTTGTATTTGAAATTTAATTTTTTGAATGTTTCACACATTTCCTTATGTACTCAGTATAGCATTATTATGCGACAAATAATGTTTAAAGTTAATACTATTATCGTGACTTTCTATTGTCAAAACCACGCGAACATCGATATTTTTAAAGGACGTCATTCGCTTAATGACAGCTGTCATTCGAAAGAACCGGGACCGCAGTTAAGTAAAAAAGTATTTGAACCCAAGGATATGGATAGTATCTTGTCCTTTAAAAGAATCGGAATCAGGCCCCTGAACCTCTTCTGCCAAATCTGTAAATTTTTCAATATTCAGTTTTTGTTTATGTAATCGATATACAGTATATAATTTTCAAGGGTATGTATAGTTGTAGTCTGTTTCATATACGAATATGTCCATTCGAGCTTCAGAGCGAGAAGATCTAAAACTCTATAAGATGCATAACTTCAAAAGAAAAATTCTAGGAAAAATCTAAAATGAGGTGAAACATTATATCGTGTTCGCGAATTTTTCAACAAAATTATTTTCAATTTCAGGTTCTTGAAACTAATATCAGTCAATTCTCGGAATGTTTGTCTTTTGATATTACCCTATGGATGCGCTTGTTCATAAATTATCGTTATCACAATTTTAATAATTATAATTGGTTTCCTCAAATATGCAGGGGTAAAATTGGAAGGGTAAGGTGAGATCCAAACACTTAGCCCTGATCCTTATTTCTCCACAAGCCTCTTCTTCGGCTGTCGACGCACTTGACCACATAAATAAAGAATGACAGTTCAACATTAAAAAAAACACAGACGATATGCATCTGCAGCGGGATCAAACATTACAAATACCACGGCGGTGGTGAACACAATACGAATATTACAGCGAGTTGCGGGTGCGAATTGATATCACAGCGGGCAAAGTCGATGGACTAGGAATGGATTACAATTGGGTAGGTTTATGCATATTATTGTGCAAATCAACTACAAGGTTATCCAAGTTTAACCGTAATCGGCGCAACTACCCTATAAAATTCATGTAGGTATTAAATAATTAATATAATATTATATAACAAAATATAACATAACACAAGACTTCCCAACTGATCGACTATTCGAAGAATTCATTGTTCCTACATTTACGGACTTATTTTTGCAAAATTCAATCACACAAATTATTAAAGAAAAAAGATAAATATTCATTCTTAACAGAAAATCGTACAAGACTTAAATATATATTCTCATGCCAAACACAACACCACTATTAATACGTACCAAGGAAAGTTTTTTTTTTAATAATTTTCCGGAAGAAATCAGAAGCATTACTGACAAAATACAAATGCAGGCTTCCTTTGCAGAACTTTATTAGATTTCAAGTCTATACATTGTATGAGGATACTCTACACTTCATTAGTTAGAAGTCAAATGGAGTATAATTCACCTATTTGGTCCCCTTTGTATAAAATACCCTCTAACAATATAGAACGGGTTCAGTACAAATTTATTAGGTGTATATATTTTAAACTCAAAATTACAATCGAAAATATTAATTATGTATGTTTAATGAATTGATTGCATCTAATTACGCTGTCTGACGGGAGAATTATGTCAGACCCAGTTGTATTATATAGAATCATTAACAATCTAATTGACAGCCCTGCCATCCTCGCCACTATTAAATTAATTGTACCGATGAGGAACAAAAGACAAACTGAAACATTTTTCTGCAACACTTACACAACCATCAGTCTCGTTCATTAACCAATAGGATGCATGATCTGGGCAACAGGTTTGGAGGTGTTGTTGATGTATTTGGTGACTTCATTTATACAGTAAAGCGTCATCTATACCAGCACTTTGATGAAGCCTACAATATGTAGTATTGTAGCTGGATAATGTAGGGATTAATGATTTATGTTATAATATTGTTTTGGTTTTCTATTTTATGTCACTATTAAACGTTTGAAAAGGATTGTTCATTACTTTATGGTTTAGAATCTCTTTGTACTTGCAATTTTCGATAGCTCTATATATTATATTCTAAATTAATATAATAGCCTAAATGGGCGTATAATCAAATAAATAAATAATTATGTATTTCTTTTTAATTACATTAGCTTTGTTACCTTTCTATATACTTATACCTAATACAAATGTCTCTAAATAAACCAATAAATAAATGCTTATACATGTACCATAAATATTATTAAACTAACTAAATAACTAACCTTCACGCCGCTTCTCCGCAGGAGCAGGCAGAAAGGACAGACAACCAAACAACTCTATCTCGGTATACACTTCTTGCTTCATTCACATTCATAAATCGTCTTATACATTCTCTTCTTTATTCCGATTTCTGACATGGCCCGACTCAAGTATTTGATTAACTTAATCGTGCCATGCCTTCTTCGGGCGTCCCCAGCTTCTTCTACCATTCACATTCGCGTCATATATTCTTCTTACACCCCTTTCTTCGTTAATTCGCTCTACATGCCCAAAACATCTAAGCGTCCAATTCTTAATCTTAAACATTACGCTTACATCAGCCTTGCATTCTTTACGAATCTCAATATTTTTCACACGATCATACACGGTTTACCACACATTCGCCTCAGAGATCTTATGTCTACGGCATTCAGTTTACTCTTATCCTTCCTCTGCCAGTTCCATGCCTCACTGCCATACATCAGTCTTGGTATCAGCACTCCATTGTGGATTGCAAGCTTCGCCTATTTGGACAACTTTTTGGTAGCGCTAACCGCTATTTAACTATTAGCAAATTAATGTTCACTCCTCTTCCATCAAAAAGCAAATGCTTTTAATGGAAGAGTAGTAGTAAATTATGTTAGATAATATATTAACTGTAATTTTACAATTTACGTACCCATATATTTCATTAATTAAAAAAATAAAATACATAATGCCTGAAATATTCGAAAAAACAAACACAATCAAGCAAAAGCTGCTTTCAAGTATGGTAATCTTGTAAAAACGAATCTTTAATGTATTGAAAATACATATTAATACAATCAGTAATACAAATATAATACAATCTAGTGCTAGTTCTATATTTTGTTGTATTAATAATAATAATAAATAGATTATTTCTAGAACGCCATTTTCTTGAGAAAATCACCTCAAGGGCGCTTTAAAATATAATTTATCTAATCATTGAAGACGATAATATTAACACATCCCAATTGAACCACGAAACCGAAAAAACAAAAGAAAATAAAAAAAATTTCAGTCGCATCTGGGACGCGAACCCAGGACCTCTACCTGTACGGGGTAACCACTAAACCAACTTAGCTAATAAGACCAGTTCAATTTACGCCATTTACACCGACATCATGCTTCAAGTTCAAGACTTGTTAATATTATCCTTCATTTTTTAAATCCCATATTATTGGCTGCTATCCTTATGATGATTGCAAAGTTCATCCCGAACTCAATTGCAATCGGCATAGAGTCTCGGATATACCTACCCGATTTTTATTTATATGATACATCTATTGACTGAAGTTTGTAAACCTCATTGTAATATTTAATCTGTGTAATGTAATGTCGCACCTGGGACTGAAATCTTTTTATTTTCTGTTGTTTTTTCGGTTTGGTGATTCATTTCGGATGTGTTAATACTATCTTCTTCAAGGATTAAATATTACAACGAGGTTTACAAACTTCGAAAAGTGACATTTTCCGTCGTGGTTTCTATGCCAACCATAGAGGTGGGTCATTACACTTATTTTGCGAACTCGGTTCCAATTCAGAGTTAAGCAACACGAACTCGATTCCTCGCATTCGGTCCATCGTTCCTATCGGTCTGCCCGGTTCCACCATTCTGAAAGCAAAAGTCGTTTATATTACACTACTGAATAGGTTTTGAGTCCATTCCAAAACATTAGTCGTTCCTTGAGTGTGAGTTCAGAACGAGTTAATCCGAATTTGCGAACTCGGAGTGAGTCCACCGCCTTGGACTTGGATGCATTGGACTCAGTTCGGCCGGAACGACTCTCCTCTATGACGCGGAGCCGTGAATTGTCATTACCATGCCGAAAATGTCAATATCCATATAATTTTTAATAATGTTTACTAATAAATAATGTTTAAAGTAAATAATAACATAATTGGTAAATTACCTAATGTTGAGTTTTTCTCTTGTTAAAACTACGTAAATATTAATATTTTGAATGAATGTCCATAGTATATTTGCGCACGTTCTAGAGTAGAAGATACTCTCAGGGCAGTTCCGAGAAAAGATAAATGTCGCCGACAGGACTCGAACCTGCACCCTTCTGATTGCCGGTCAGATGCTCTACCGTTGAGCTACGTCGGCTTATCGTAAACCCAATTCAACTACAGTTTGCAAGTATAAAATCATGAATTGGCATTTGAGAAAAATAACATAATTTAATCACCTCCGCCGGGTGCAACAAGCAAAACGCTAGCCTACATGAACTTTTCACTTATTATGCTTTAGTCTATGATAACCTCACGATTTAGGTTAAGTTAGGTTAGGTTTGATTTGGTTACATTATGTGTGATTTGTTTTGGTTAGGTTACGTGAGGTAAGTTACGATAAGATATGTTTGGGTTAGGTTAGACTAAGAAGTTAGGCACGATCGGGTTTACTAAAATGTGCGGGTAACTTAAATTAATAATATTATTATTACGAAAGTATTAAATCGTAGCTGCCAAATTACGTTTTAAATTGGGGATTACTAAATTCAAGTATAAATTTTCAATCATAAAGTTATAAACTTACATTCCGGAATAATAATGTAATTTAATCACCTCCGTTGGGTGCGACGGGCAAAACGCTAGCCTACATAAACTGTTCACGCATTCCATAATATGATGTGTTGGTTAATGATAATATCAAAGTTTAGATTACATTAGGTAAGGTTTGGTTTGGTTAGGTTACTTTTTTTTATATATGAATACAGCACAAGAGTCCCAACTGCTCCCAACCGCCTGGAGTCAGTGAGACTATGACATCCCCAATTGGAGAATGTTGTGAGGCTGGAATGTATATATTGGGGAGGGGAAGGAGGAGAGGAAGGTGGGTAAATACCTGGCTATTCAGATTTGGTCACCAAACACGGCTAAAAGACATTTCTAGCAACGTTTCAATTCTGAATGGTGGTCTTTCACCAGGACGATAATGAGAGTATCTTCCATTCTGTAACGCGAGCAAACATAGTACAAATTATTTTTTAATGAATTATTTGTGAAACAGCACAAATTAATTAAATAATATTTGAACCCCACGACCTTCGGATTCGTAGTTGAGAGCCTTTCCCCTCGACCAAATAAGTTTGAATTAGGTTGAACGAGGTTAGGTTAGGTTCGGTCAGGTCAACTGAAATATGCAGGTAACTTAAATTAATAATAATACTATTATATATATTTCTATATATGTAAATATTTAATCGGAAATGTCAAATAATTATTTAAATTGGGGGAATAAAAAAGAAAAATATATTCGTACATCAATTTATATTTATTAAATTACGAATTTAAATATGGGAATAATAACATAATTTAGCTCCGTTGGGTGCAACGGGCAAAACGCTAGTAATATCATGAAAAAATCTAAACATGGCCAATATCGCTTTTTGCGTAAAAGTAAAAAAAAACATCTCGAGTGACTTCTCTCTGCTTCGGCAACCGGTGTGGCAATCAGGCATCAGGCAGCCAACGCAAAGGAAACAAGCGGCAACCATTGATAAGAAGCCATTTCACTATTCCCTATTCGTTCATGCCCCAAAAGTGTGTGGCCATTTTGCCGGGCTGCTGAGTTGAATCTTTTTTTTACTGCAAAAAGTGGTGTTTTTCGACATAAAGAGGAATATTTACCGCCTCTGTTTGTTAACTCTACGATTGTTTGAGTCAGAGGATATTTAAAGGTATGTAATCTACATTAATACAATGTTATTCGCCAAATAAATGCTACTACTTCTCTTTACTATGACTAGCCATATACCGTTATTATATTATAGATGTAGAATTTACGCTTTAATTCGTATCTGAAATGCATCTCGCGTTGTTTGTTTGTCTTGCAGTTTGTTATTGATATAAGAATGCACAAAACAGGTTATACCATGGCGTCTTGTCTATTGATTAATAACCTCTTTACCTGGCATTACCAATTCTCGGAATTTACCGCTAAAACTGTTGTTTCTCGTCGGCATTTTAATATTCTTTCATCGGCATTCTTATTAGTTCCTTTCTTTAATACTTAGTCATAATTATTTACAATCGATTCTTTGTTTTTGCTACTTTTTTCTGTAGGTTACTTGTTCAACAGTTCAACATACTATTCCGTTGAAATATATTATAAAATGACTTTAATGTTTTTGCCCCTTTCACGGTTTAAGTTGTTTTCTGATCACATAATCATATTATTATCATTGATTATTATTCGTTGGATTATTATTATTGTTTATTCCATACTTGTGAAATGTAATATATGAAAATTATTATTATGCAACTTATTGGATTATTTTCACTCTATGCATTCCAATGATTTTTTTTATTGCATGTACATAAATGCTTTTTTTTTTTTTTTTACAGTAACTCCACACAGGAGACCAAGGAGGAAACAATTTCCCTCAAGGCCTATATCATCTTTGGGGATGCTGTGTGGAGGATCTTTTAGAGGATAGGAAGGAGTGAACTTGGGTCTTGAAGAGACCCATGTTATAGGATGGAGGAAACACAGAGGCCGGCAGATCATTCCACAGCCGAGCTGTTGAACACAAGAACGAGTCGTAGAAGCGACCCGTTCTCGTGTGACAAATGTCAACCGTGTGCAAATGTTGGGCGCGCGTTTGGCGTGTTTCCCGACTATGCACCGGTGCCGAAGGGATCAATGACGCTAGTTCCTCAGGAGCATCTTCCATTAAAATACCGGTAGAACAAGGACAGCATTCCCACCCGACGTCTGTGCTCCAAAGATTGCAACCCATTTGTTAAGATAGGCGAATCTATCAAACGGACCGCCCTTTTCTGCACAGAGTCAAGGTTTTTTTTCAGATATTTTGGGACTCCCGACCAGAGGTGGCTGCCAAATTCTACAATGGGGCGCACTTGCGCCCCATTGTAGAATTTGCCCTGATGAAAGACCACCATTAAAAATAGAAACGTTGCTTGAAATGGCTTTTACTTGTGCTTTGACCAAATCTAAATATCCAGGTATTTCCCCACCTTCCTCTCCCCCTTCTCCTTCTCCTCCCCAATACCTTTAGCATCACAACATTTCCAAATTGGGGATGCCATATTCTCACTGGCTCCAGGCGATTGGGAGCAGTTGGGAACTTGTGCGGTAGTCATGTAAAAAAAAGGTTAACTTTTCAATTTGACTGTCCTAAAACGGGATTTGTTCCTATTTGGGCAATCAAAGCTTTCTTAAATGTTGATGTTAAATAATGTGTGTTTCAAATAAGTAAAATAAAAATAAAATGTTTTTTGTTTTTGTTTTATTAAATCAGATAAATACTAAAATAACCTCAGGAGTTAAAAATAACGGGATTAAGTTTTACAATTCATTTTAAATTTAATAATTGGATTTTAAGGATCAAACACGATAAAAAATATATAAATATATATATCTGTAGGTAAAATATATACTCAGATTGTCGCCCCTAAACAGATTAAAATTAAACGTCCCCATTTCAAAAAATATCAAACGGTCGATTTAAAAATAATCGTTTCGCAGTTACCATTAACTGGGTACTTTATCACTTTAGGCTGCAATTTGTGAATAAAATTACCATAAATATAGAATCCCGCCGCTGGTAACACCTCAATAAGCAAATGGATCGGAAGAGACGCGATTACAGATTATTGGGAGGGGGAATAGAGGGAGATCCAGCCCCACCCCAGACTAAGCAAGAACTTGGAAGTAAGAACTTAGAACACACATAAAAGCGATGTGTCTCTGCGGAAAGTTTTAAGGATTGGTTGAATAAGGTTTGGTAGGTTGTTTGGTAGACATGTAAGATATTTTTCATGTCACCTCTGAGGCCAGTTAGTTTACAAAGGTTATTGTCACGGATTCATCGACTTTCTTGTTTGTTCTACGAAGAGCAAATAAGTTAACTGTGTGAACGACCATTGTAGTTATTACAGTATGGCGACTTTTTATAATCAAAAAGGTATCACTTTATTATATTTATTTGTACACTCTAAGAATTTTTTAAATAATAATATTTCTAGATCAGAAAAGTGTAGATCTTTTTTAAAGTTTTTTTTTAAATAATGAATTGATTTATTTATTTTAATTTTATTCTTCGATTTAATGTAATTAAAATTTAATAAGGTTATTAACCACAGTATGAATTACCACAGTTTAATTAACCAGAGTTGGATTAATCACAGTTGGATTAACCACAGTTTAAAAATGGCCTTAAACGCCGAAACAGCTGTCACAATAATAAAAACTAAAAATACTTGCAGAACTTAATAATAACATTATTAAATATGATTTACATTAAATAAAAAAATGTATATATGATGTATGGTGAAAAGCAAACTTCCGTAATATTCATTTACCTGCTTTATTATGTAACATTAATTAAAAAATGTAGCGTTTTCGTAGAAAACAATAACTTTGTGGTGACAAATTTATTAAATAAAACAAACACCCTGTTCAAAACCACAAATTTATTTTTTAAAAGCATAAGGTTTTCAGTTTAAAATTTTACCCCTACGAAGCTTGGGATAAGCGAAACCGGTTGGTAATGATTTTTAAAATGAATTATTGGTTTAAAACAAAGTATTTGTTTTATTTAATGAAAAATATTGCATTTATTCCAGCTGGGAAAAAATATGGGTACAACACCTAATACATTATAAATATGATAAAAATATATATGTAACAGAATGTAAAGCAGATGTACGCGTAATGAGTAAGATTAAGAAAGGGACGCTTAGATGGTTTGGGCATGTAGAGCGAATGAACGAAGAAAGGGGTGTAATAATAATAATAATAATTGGATTACTTTTACAGAGCCGTTTTCGTCAGAAAATCACCTCAAGGGCGCTTTGTAAGGATAATATATGACGCAAATGTGGATGGAAGAAGAAGCCGGGGACACCCGAGGAAGAGACGGAACGATCAAATGAATCAATTACTCGAGTCGGGCCGTGTCAGAAATCGGAGTAATAGTAAAGAATGTATGAGACGATGGATGAATGTGAATGAAGCATTTATGCCAAAAGTCGAGTTGTTTGGCGGTCCATCCTCTCTGTGGGGAAATGGCGTGATAGTTATATAAATAAAAATAAATAATTAATCTTGACATATTGAAAGAAAATGAACCTAAATAAAAGCACTGCCTTTGGGTTTTCACTACCTAGTCTGGAGTATATACGATGTTATTTAAAATCCGTGATTTGAAATAACTACCAACAAACATTTTCTTTGTTAAGTAATTACAGTAAAAAAAATTATACTGAAAACATATTTTTGGAAATCATTAAAAAATGCTGTGTAACCGAAATTAACTGTTGTCAGCCATTATTTCTTGGCTTCAGTAATCCGACTGGGCTCTGGCTGTGCAGGTGAGCACTTATTGACCAAGAACGAAAACAATTCGATACCTGAAGTGTGCTAGTATGGGCCAGTGCAAAATGCAAATTAATGTTCAACACCATGAAGTGCCGAATGAAAAATTATTCATCGGTCTGACTACAGTGAATTTTCAAACTACCATTAGGTACATCGTTTATTTATTTTGTTTATATTATTCAAACCACGAAGATAATTTTAAAATTAAACAAATATTCCAAAATTTAAAAAAATGCTTGGGGTTCTAAACATACTGTCTTTTAAGCAAATTATATACTTAAATGTAATGGTTTTTTTCTTTAAAATGTTTAACGGTTAATAAAATTTTGAATTCTTGAAAAAAAATAATGAATATCGAAGTACATGTTGATGTTTATTAATGCTCTGCAAGAAGAAGTGAAATAAAACTCCCCTTTTGAAAGAAAACAAAATCGTAAAACTCATTACTATATAGAGCCACGAATCTTCCAAGAAATATCCAACAATATAAAAGAGGAAGTTTTTTTTAAATTTTAATAAGGCAGTGACTAAATAGGTAAATAGCATTATTAATATCGTAATTTTTAATTCTTAATTGTATATTGTAACTTTTTTTTAATTTGTGTACTTGACATATAATGTTCATATTAAAATAACTAACTAACCATCCCGCCGTTTCTCCGCAGGGGTAAGCAGAAAGGACGGATCGCCAAACAACTCGATATCGGTATACACTTCTTGTTTCATTCACATTCATACATCGTCTCATATATTGTCTTTTATTATTCCGACATCTGACATAACCCGACTCAAGTATTAAATTCACTTGGTCGTGCCATGTCTTCCTCGGGCGTCCCCGGCTTCTTTTTCCATTCACATTCGCGTCATATGTTTTTCTTATACTCCTTTCTTCGTACATTCGCTCTAGATGCCCAAACCATCTAAGCGTCCCTTTCTTAATCTTACTAATTACGCTTACATCAACCTTGCATTCTTTACGAAATCTCTTTTTTCACATAATCATACATGGTTTTTTTGACACATTCGTCTCAGAGATCTCATTTCTACAGCACTCAGTCTACTTTCATCCTTCTTCTGCCAGTTCCATGCCTCACTGCCATACATCAGGGTTGGTATCAGCGCTCCATTGTGGACTGCTAGCATCGCTTCTTTGGACAACTTTTTGTTAGCGTCAACCGTGTTCAGTCATCCGTTAACGTAGTTTCCTGCATTCACACTTCTTCCAATATCCCTATCAGTCTTTCTATATCTCGTAAACATACTTCCTAAATACACGAACTCATCGACCTGCTCCAAGTATTCATTTTTCACAACTATATTGCACACTGTTTTCGTACTCTCTCTTTCAAACACCATGACTTTAGACTTACTTACATTCATCATTAGCTCATTCTTCATACATACTTCTTTCATTCAATATACGAGGGACTGTGGAGCTTCCATACGCTTAGAATACGCGTAATCAATGTACATGTGTTCTATTTTAAGTTAAATAAATAAAATTAAAAAAAACATTTTTTGCGTTATGTACCGCAATCTTGATTCTTCCAGAACAATTTCAAACACAATCATCTATAGATTATTCACATTTAAGAGGGCGCAAATTATTGGAGACCATTTTATTATTTCTAAAAACAAACACCGTTAAAGCCTATTATATAAAATAACCCTAAGCCTAAAGCCTTCGTATTCAAAAATTCTATGTACATATAATAAAATTACCTTAAAAGTTTGTGTTTTAAGGGAAATTATTATTATTTTTTTAATGACCTGTTCTAAAAGTACCTCAAGATAAAGATGTAATACATGCATCACAAGACTTGAACTAGGACAAATCAAATCGTTATCCAATCCATTCGCATTTGCTGGTAGAGAATGTAAATATGCGGTGAATCCCTCCAAACCACGATTAGTGAAACCATGTCCACCTTATACAGCCTCGTACCCCACTACGGAATAATAATACAGGCGGGTGGAGCACCTATCAGCAGGTACCTGCCCGCTGCCTCGAGGCACTTTGGTGTATTTCACGTCCGATTACTCTGCGGCCAAACTGAACGTGAAATAAATTCACGGGACATCAGCACTGCTCGTGATATTTTAATCAATTTCAATTAATCTCATGTCAAGCGTAGCTGGCTGCATTTTTCTACCAAAACATGATCGGGTTTGTTTTTGACATACTTGATGGGAAAATGAACAGTTTTCATAAAATATCACTAGATTGCCATGCTATGATTTTATAATTTGAAATAAAAACGATGATTTCGGTTTCCATGATTTTGGCTTTTGTATGAAAATAATACAAAACATTTGTGTTAACTATTTGTTTTATAACAATGCCGAACAAGTAAATTTATTTATTTTAATTTCATTAAATTTAATTATGAAAGCAAAAACATTAGCCTCTTATCTCACTAGGACAATCCTGTGTTGAGATGAGCGGCAACACAATTTAATGTATATCAGTAAATACTAATAAGTAAATAATAATAAAAGTGAAACGAAAGAAATCAAAATCAGAGGGACGAGGGTCGAGCTAGGCGTGCCGCCAATTTAAGTATAGCAGAATTTTTTTTTAATATATTTTTTTAATTAGTTTCTATTTAAAGGTTGTACATGACTTTAGTAATAAATTTAAAGTATAAAGCTTATTATATAGTTAGTATGTAAGTATAATGCATATTCTTATACCACAAGTATAAAGTCACAGTATTCAGACCTCCTCACTAGGGAGAACTGTTCTGAGGCGGCCTGCACTTTTAATTAGAAAAAAGGTTTGGATTGTTTACAAAAATCGAATTTCTTGTTAGATGGTTTAGTTTGACCCTTTTTATAAATGCTTTATAATTTGCTTTCCGCAGTCAAGATCACGCGACACAAATGTGGACGGCATTTAACTAGGCTGATGCCAAAATGGGTGTCACGTGACCTTTGCCTCCGGCCGTCGAAGTAGCACTTAGGACAGGTCTATTAATTCTGACGTCAGTGAAGAACACCCATTTAGCAATCTAGGGGAAGACGTATTAGATAAGAAGCGGAATCACATGACTTGTGTCACTGATGCGAATGTAGTGCTGTTGCAACCCGTGGAGAGAGGATTATCATGATGTTAACAAATCTCCAATAGTTATCAGGAGCAAAATAAGAAGTCTTCAAAGAGCGTGTTGGCTTTTTTTCTATTTTATTATCATTATTCTTTGTTATTGCCAAATGTACAAAATACATAACACGAAATGGAATAAACAAGAGCTATAGAAAAGGGAACAGCACATACATTGTTCAGCGCCAATAGCAAATAATTTTATTGGATTATTAGTATTGTTTATTTATTTTTAGATTCAATGCATATTTTTTCAATTACTTAATAAAATTTTACACAGCTAAGAAGACAATTTGTAGTGATTTTCTTAGTCCACCTCACTAGGGGTTCCTGTTCTGAGGCGGACTAGGTTTTATTTAAAAACTGACCGGAGATATATTTATAATTCTTTTCTCCAAAAACAGTTTAAAATTTATGAAAATTCATAATGACATTTTGCATCGCACTTGTGTGATGAAAATTAAGTTTCTTAGGTTTTTTTAAATGTTTGATTAAAACTTTCTTAGCATAGGTATTTTGGATGTTTGGATTTAGTGTGAACGTAATCAATTAAAAACAGCTCACCTCAATTAACTATAGTTAACCTTCTATGCCTTTCAAATGTCAAAGTTACAAATTGCATCATACCACTCTTCGTTAACCTACTGTAAAGATATTCAAGCCTTGCTTGACCATTGTATTATTCACCACAAATATAATTAGTGTTTACAAACATAGTGCTTTAATCTAACAATAAATCTTATTGCACACATATATAACTAAACATTTGTTATTCGCTAACGTACTGCCCATCTCACTAAGTGTGAAACGCCTGTGTTGAGATGGCAATTTACAGGAGTAGTTGTTCAGCTTGGTTATTGAATATATTTGATAAAAATGACAAATGGATTTCAATTTAAAAAATGTTATCATATAGTATTTATTTTTTTGAAGAATATGCTATTTTTAAGACATGAAAGAATTTTGAAGCGGATGGGTCTTTGGAGGTGATAAATGATTTTACTTTTATAGGAACATTTTGTTTGATAATTTCTAATGGCACTAGGCATGCAATGGAATAGCTTCATACCATTGCATTTAAAATTTCTTTGTCCATAGGAGGTTTTACAAAGTGGGATATTAAAAGATTTTGCATGTGATTGATCAAACGGGTGACAATACCCATCTGCGTCAAGATATTCTCGACATATTCAATCTATTAAAAAGTACAAGTTACATCCCTTTCCGGAGGATTTCCTGGCGTAAACATTCATGATCCATAAATGAAATAATGACAAAAAATTGACAAAATATACATTTGAGCGAACATTCAAGTCAAAACCTGAACAAAGTTTTGGTAAAGTCGATGATTTTAGACATTCTAAATGATAATTTTCGGGGTTTAAAATGTTTTTATTTTTTTTATTTAAAACCTTTGTATCTTTTTTCCACTTATTTATTTTCGATCCGAACACGGAACGGTTTCACCCAATCACGGGCATCATCAGACTGGCACAATTTAAACTAAATCTATGGTATATACAGCATCGATGTCAAGAATGATTTCCCCTGCTTTCTAATATTGTTTTTTTTTAATGATTTTAAATTAGTTTTATTGCTGACGGTAAAGTTTACTATTACGTTTTTAAAACTGCTTTCTGATTGGTTTATTACCCTATGGAAGACAGATTAGATTGTGTTTATTTACTGAATGTAACTATGGTTTTTTTTTTATTAGTTATATAGAGTCATTCCTGTCAGCTTTTATTTGAATTTGTTGAATTATTTCTGATTTTGTTTTGTCTTGTTTGCTAAAAAGAATTTTATAGTCGTTTTGTCCTGTAGTTACATGAACATGTAACAGGTAACCAGGAACATTTTATTGGGTCTTTAAGGTGAAATCGGTCCGATCTAAAATAAATAAGTGAAAAAAGTTACAAAGGTTTTTAATAAAAAAAAACATTTTAACATGAAATTACACCATGAATTGACTGTTTCAAATTAGAAATAATTTCGGAGTTTACTTTCGTAAATCCTGACCAAAATCATTTAGACTGATACCAAAACTTTCAAGGCCCTGGCTTGAGTTAATAAGTGGAGAATAGTAACAATAATTATTAGAGTGTTGATTATGAAAAAGCAATTCTGAGTCTACTAAAAGGAATAATTTTGAACTGTATGAGTTGCAACAAAGAAGATCAGTCAATAACACAATTAATTATTTTGAATATGCAAAATGCATTTACGGCAGGTTGTCACTATAGCTTTTTTATTTCAGAACAGCCTTCCAGTTGGCGGAAGTTCCCAGATATTATATCTTGATCGTTGGAATAGGCTTTATTTACTAATGTGGTTTTCTAATACGTTTTCATTGTTGTGCAGTATTTGAATATTCGTGATCATGACACGTAAACTGGACTTAAATCGTTAGCTTTTGCCACATTAGCTCTCTGTTTATACCGCACTCATGACACAAGTCACAATTTAGGTTTTATTATTAGCCAAACCTTCCCGCGCGTGGTAATCACACTGGTGGACCTAAACCAACCGCTACCGCAAATACGATAAATATGGCTAGCTGCGCGGCAAACAGTTTTATTCATTAGTTAGTATTACAGATTACCCGCACAATACGCACTAGCTGACTTCTGGATACGTTCACTGGGGGATCATAAAGTAATACAAAAGAAACAAATGTTTTAGTTTGCAGTCCGAGTTGTGTTAACTGCCCTCCGCGCCATTGTGATTATCTGTAAATTCTACACGAGTAATTTGAAAAGTGTATACGATTTCAAAAGACAATATAATCCTCAATCTGTAATCTTTTAATTTCTATAAGAAATAACTAAAACGTTCACTATTTCCTTCCTGGTTTTCAAACTGTACCTACATTCACACATTTTGGGATGTAATTCATAGAATTTAAATAATACCTTTTATTTACCTTTTATAAACCTCATTGTAAAACATTTTTAATCATTGAAGTTAACATTAACAACTCTCAAAATGAAACAAAAAACTGAAAAGACGCAAAAGAGATAAAGAAAACGGTAGCAGCTGGGACTCGAACCCATGACGTCGTAGTCCATCCCGGAATATTAATCCCAGACTTGCAGAAAAAGTCAACAGATGTCTCGTATAAAGAAAAAGGTAGAATCTTATAGTCATGATTAGAATATATGGGAATTAATTGATGATGAAATTGACAGTTTTTTTTTAGAAATTGAAGTTTTATACCAATAAAAACGTAGCTGTAGCTCAGTGAATTAGAGTGCAAGGTCCCGGATAGACCATGATGTCGTACATAAAAATAATTACAAGTATATCTTAACGCGGCATCGTGTTTATTGGTCAAATGCATTATACATATAGTTTGATATTAACACCTCGACTCCGGTGATGGGTCTGATTTGACCCAGTGTTTTTTAAATAAAAGATTTTGCCGCAAATATTTCGTTTAGGCTAATTTTCTCTTGTCTATTCTTTTATCAAATATTTACCCACATCTCGACTCAAAAATGATTAAAATCGGACACGTTTTAAATAAGTTATTATAATAATTGTCTATAAAAACACGCAAAATCTCCATCTCGTCTCAGTTGAATTTGAGCAGCTGACGAAACAGTATATCTCTCGCTCTATCTTTCCGTCTTTGTCTCTCGCAGTCCTTAACACGCAGATGTTGTGAACCATTCGGGCGCATTTCTAGTATTGTGATTATATTTTTATAACTTTGTTTTATTTTTTTTTTATTTCGTACCGTACTAACGCAATGGCAAGGCAAAATTATTTAGCTGATAATGAGATTGAAAAGCTACTTAACAGTGAGATCAGTGATGATGGCGACTTGGAATTCGAATCATTGAATCCAGAATTTGAAAGTGATCCGGAAGACATATTACTAGAGGAAATATCTGAAAGTGAAAATGGAAGTGATAATGCAGTTAGTGTAGGAAATCTGAGTGAATCCGTTGCAAATGGACTTGTCAAATTCCGGATTCCTTTAATTTTTTCATGAAAATTGTTCATTTAAATTTGTTTTGTTGAAAAATAAAAGTTTTAGTATTTTTAACTAAAATGTATGTCATTCAATGGTTTTAATTGTGACAAATTAATGTGTCAGTAAATTAAATACTCAAATAAGAACGCCATTATATAATATCTTCTAATATTTGCATAAGCAATCATCATGTAATATGGCTATAAATTTAATTTATTTTATTTTTACACATCTTTCTATTAGAGGTACAGCAACAAGGAAGAATTAAATAAGTGATTTTATTTCTGGTATTTTAAATAATACATGATATACTTGTAAATGCACACCGTCGATTTCCCGAAAATGTTAATAAATATACAATCAAAAATAATAAAAAATGTTCGCTTCCACTGACTTCCTGGGACGAGTCTTTACCCCCCTCCCGGACTGCCCTCCTCATTCTCCTGACCATCATAGCAGCACCCGGCAGCGGCTGTCTCGAGACACAATTGAGTCAGTCGTCCTTTTGCTGTCGCGTGGGATACCCGCGCTACTGTATATCGACGAACCGCAACATTTACGGAATACTAATTTCTAAAACTTCCATCTTCATACAAGAAACACAAGGGATATGTTATGAGTTTATGAGGAATTACATAATATTATATAAAAGTAAGGATATGAACGAAAAATGCATAAAAAAGTATTTTAATTTCATCATTTCAGCCGGGTCAATCTGGTCCCACCATCGCCGAATGTGTTTTATTTTGAACCTCCGGGTATTACGTGTTAAAATACTATTAACTGGTGAATGCAATTTGTTAGTCATAAATTATAATAATAGATTGTTTATAGGAGAAACGCCCCACTGTAGAATTGCTAGTCACCTCTGGTCGGGACCCGCAATATATCATAAATAAACCTTTGACTCTGTGCAGAAATGGGCGGTCCATTCGATAGATCCGCCTATCTTAACAAATGGATTGCGATCTTTGGAGAACATATGTCATTGTTCTACCGGTATTTTAGTGGAAGATGCTCTGACCAACTAGCATCATTGATATCTTCGGCACCGGCGTATAGTCGGTAAATACGCCAAACGCGCACCCAACATTTGTACACGGTTGACATTTGTCAGAACGAGTAACTTTTTTTTTAATAAAAATAATAATAATATTTTTATTTAATTTCTAATACAATTACAAACATGTTATATTTAATGCGTAAGAGAAATTACAGGTACCTATTTAATATTTGTAAAACAACGTACAAGGAAAAAGAAATATGCTAAAAATAAAAAATAAATTCAGAAATATTTAAATAAATTCAGGCAGTGGTGAAGATCGCGTCAATGAGAGGAGATTCTTTCAAGACTCAATAGAATTGCCCTTTTGAATCTCTCCTCACTGACGCAAAATATGTCGATATCCTGTGAGATTTTGTTCAGGAACTTCTACTAATCGTTCTTATGCTCGAAAGCTTGGCTGTACAATGTTCTGCCGGCCTCTGTGTTTCCTCTCTCCTACAACATGGGTCTCTTCGAGACCCAGGTTCACTCCTTCATATCCTCTAAAAGACCCTCCACACAGCATCTCCAAAGATGATATAGGCCTTGAAGGAAATTATTTCCCTCGGGGCCTCCTGTGTAATATTAAATTTAAAAAATAAAATAAAACGTGTGTTTAATTGCCATGGAACCATTTTCGCCGTGTAGACAAGGAGAACTCGAGAGAATAAATCCAAATAAAGTGCCTTAAAGATTTAGTCTTTCTTTACTTATTCTTTGGTGTCCAGAGAACAGATGGTTGAGACGATGAAATATCGCCAAGCTTCTGAAATCCACTGAAAGATTTATCATGAACCGGTTGAACAAATTCACTAAAAAAATACAAAATGCAGTCCGAGCTGCATAAATCTGAAAAACCAGAATTTATCCGTGAGATGAATTGATAGCAACCAATCCCTTCTACTTTGGGGCTTTGACGGTTTCAGAGGGGGTTAAAATCAATACTGAAATAAATCATCCCCTACCGGCACATGGTCGGTTTGAATCTACTCGATAAATTTGCCAATAAATGTGTTGACGTACTCGCCCAGTAAAACAACATAATCAACATTAATTGATTGGCCATATCGAATTGGCCGACTGATTCTGTGCTCGCCGGTAAATTCGGCCGACCGAAGAACGGGATGTTTATTCGGTGCTTTCGCCCAATTATTGAGTTCGGGTAAATGACACATTTTGCAAAATATTCTCAAAATCAATAAATTATTTAAAAATAATTTGTATTCACCACTTTATTAATATAAACATATCAACATATTTCGAAAGCGATGCTTTCTTCATCAGAAATATACAGAAAACTAAAAAATAATAATTTCAGCTATAGACCAATCATAAACATGGAACACGAACATGAAAGAATAGAGAAATTATAAATATAAACAAAAAATGATTAAATTAGGTAAGTAATTAATCAAAAATATTAATAAAAAAATATTTTAAAACATTTAATAACAAATTTATATTTGAAATAATTTTTTATTTTTTTATTATTAATATTAATGTGAAATTAAATTTAACATATAGCTATTAAAAAAAATATATATATATTATTAATTAAATTTAATTGACTATTAACGTTTTTTCTAATTTCTAAAATTTCAAATTTGTTTAATTGTAAACCGGTTATATTTTGTATGTAAAAAATTTAAACCTTTATTTATATCAACAACAACAACAAAAATTGTTATTATTTAAACACCTTAGTAAGTGAATACCGATCTTTTGAAGAAATTATAATCTTACAATTGTTCACGTACAAAAAAATGTTCTTAAATTTAATAAAACCACAAAGTATTCCCCACATATGATAGAGAAATTTGGGAGCCGGACCAACAATACTTTTCACCCAGTGCAAAGAGGTATATATGCCGTCAATGATCAAATGTTTCATGGAAAGCATTTTTTGCACCAGCGTTCTTTTTGATTTCCGTCCTGGTTACACTGATGTTATATTCAGAGATGTTTATTGTCCAGGAGTTAAGGGCTGTATTGCACAAGACAAAATTTTACTTTTCATAAATGAAACATCCCTGAAAATTTTATCTTCGTATGATTTTAAAAACAAAACGTAATATGTGGTCACAGATGGCGGTAATTTTGATATTTTTTGAAAAAAAAAACTTTTTTAGCAGGTAATTAATGCCTTTAAATATCGAAATCATTTGTTCGTTGGCTGGTGTACACACATAATGTTAAATGCAATATTTTTGTTTTGAAATAGGATCTACATGTTTATTGAAATTAATACATTAAGCTATCAAGCAATTCAATTCTCTACCTAGTGGCATTAGAAATACGCAAACCAAGAGTTCCTTTAAAAGTAAGATCATTGATCCCCTCCAATAAACCTGACTATCATTAGTATTTCATAGTGTAAACAAATATATTTATATGTCCTACTGTGTATATGTACTGTTCGTATATACGAGTATTTATACATGCGTATTCTTTTTAATTTCAAACACAAACTTTTCACACTTAGTGAGATGGGCAATACGGCAGCTCCAGAAATAAATATTTATATTATTGTAATTAATTAAATACATTTTTTTTTAACAGTATGCAATATTTTTAAGTTTCTTAAAGGACTTGAGCTTTAAACTTACAATAACAATGAATTCCACTTCTTATTCCGTATGTTTATTTATTTCATAATGTTTTACATGGGTCGCAAAATATGTAACCTTACTGGGGTACCCCAAAATAACAAACAAACAATTCATCTTAGCGTTTCTTTTACAAAACATTAAAGTAGCGCCATCTGTGAGCGCGTATCGCGTTTCGTTTACACTTAATATCTTTGTAACAACAACTCAGTGGCGGCTCGTGACTTTTGAGTGAGCTAGAGTGGTAAGATTGAAAAATACGACTTTATTATTGTTTTAGCTGAAAATGATTTTTATTTTTTCCAAAATTTCAATTTTTTGTTTGGAGATTGTTACAGATGGAATAGCAGCAGTATTAGGAGTGAGAATTGGGGGAAAAGAGGAGGAGGTCCGGAAGGAGGAAAGCCCACGATGGAAGCCAGTGTTACAGATGGAATTAGCACTCCGATGGGCGCAAGTGTTACAAATGGAAAGAACACCACACTCGTGCGTCCAGAGTTAGGGCGGGGAAGTAGGGGAACAAGAGGAAGGAGCGCCACGTTGGGCGGCGTGTTAAGGCGGGGATGCTGAAAGGAGGGCTGTGGGCAAATGATAGGCGGTGTAAGAATAACAGTGTGACTCACCCGGAGATCGTATTCTAGGCGGGTTCTGGCGTCGTCAGGACATTAGCTCAGTATCGGTACAGCACGGAGATTTCTTCTCTCCCAAGGTCATATGAGTCGGCCGCGGCCTTATAATTTGAAGGGAAGGCATTCTATTCTACTATAATTGACGAGATGGCGTACTTTCAGTTCAGAATTTATTGTAACAAAGACATGGTCATACAAGTTACATGCAGGGTTCGCTAAGAAGTTGGCACCTACTCTGTTCTAGACTATTCCTCTCTCTGAAGGAGTTCTAACCGGGCAAGTTAATTAAGGAAGACACACAAGTACAGCACATAAAATGAGAGAAGGTGTTGGCAGCTTACATGAGCATGATGGTTTGGCGACGCCATGGCCGAGGAGTTGACTGCGTTGTCAGCGTACAATGAGTACAGGCGTTGAATATCCTCACACTGAGTTTAACAGTTAAAAAGGACACCATTTTAGGTGTTTTACAAGGTAGTATGGAAACCATCTTCTACGGGCCTCAAACCCACATGCAATTGATGTTTCCAATTGTGAACTCGAATGATGCAATAAATGAACCGGACTGCGAGCTCTAACGAAGCACGCAGGTGATAGCTCGGAGGACGCAAAATGGTCCCAGACATTCGAGTCGAAAAAATACTGGTTACATTATTTTAACGCATATTACAATACTGGACTGGCCATCAGCTGATCAGCCAGTAGTCCTAGAATGGTGGTGCACAACCTGAGGCCTGCTGACCGCATCCGACCTACGAGCCCATTTCTTACATTTTTCTACTATCTTGGTGCGAGAACCGATGAAAGCAGGAAAATACTCTTCAAAGAGCTCGGATACTTTATTATACTTTAATTTTGTATTATACTCGTATATAACGTTATTAATGTACGGAAACATAATTTTGTCCCACAGAATTTATCTTCCTGAAAGAATTTTGAGACTATATGCCTTGTTCGTATAAACTTTTATGTGCTAATTTAACCAATGAATTTTGCACTGATTGAACATGATTGACGTTTGTTTTACAGGAAAGTCCTCAGGCTGTAATTCCATACCTTATAACAAATTTCACAAATAAAAATAAATTATTCGAAGTGTTCTGATTGGAACAAAGAATTTTAATTTAAATAATCTACTAACAATTGATCCTAGTCGTACACAAACAGTATTTATTTGTAAATCCCACTTGAAAAAAAAAACAATAATGACACCTAAGTAAACATATCCTTTCACAACTTCAACATTTTCACATGTACACTATGCATTTTCACATGTACACAAGTAATTTAGAAATGGATAGTGAGACATTGTGGTCATAATATACTAGACCAGAAGTTAAGGTATCTGATTTTTGTATTGCTAATTTAGTAAAAGAAAGTAATATCGAATTGTTGAAATGAACATTACCCTTTTCGTACGTCCCACCTAGCTAAATAAAATTTCACAACGTATGCAGTAAAAATTATTCAGCAATTATCCAAACGTATTCATATAGGCTTTCGTCTTTTAATTTTGGATCCGCCGCTCAAAATAACAAGCGTTTTTACATTTTCTTATAACGATAGCATTTTGTGCTGTGACTAAATATAGATATTTTTTTCCTTTTTGTTGTAATCTATGTAGCTATATTTGGGGCATTTTAAAGGATTTCGTTGTGTAAAAACCAAAATAATTAAATTTGATGAAATTTTGGTGTGCAGGTACACAAGTAGGTACCTATTTAAGAACTTTATTATTTAGACATATTTTGAAAAAATAATGGTTTGTAATGAAATGAAACTTTCAATTGAATGTTTCTTTTCTTCGAGATAGTATTAGTCATCAAAAGGCATTACTTTCGCTGTCAAATCATTTATGGTACCCAAACGACATGCAAGAATTCACGTCTTTATTAAAAAAAACCCGAGCAAGTCCGGTTACACACCAGCTAGTTTAAAATAAATACCAACTCTTCTTTAGCCGCCGACCTTCTAACAAATATAATATCAATAACTAATAATTTTTAATAGTGTTTTCTAATACAGTGTCCTGTGCATGCAAAATCATATCTTCTCTTGGTAAAACTTTATAATATAGCGTGTAATTCAGCCATGTAAGTATGTTTCTGTATCTGTTTGTGCATAATTAGATATACCCTAGGACGTAATATTTGTACAGCGCCCTTGGGGTGATTTTTCACTAGGACGTTACTGTACAAATCATCCAATTATAAATATTAATATTATTAAACTAAAACAACAGCTTTCCTTTTCTCGTTTGCCTTATTCCTATGTTGAAATTAAACAAACCAAAAACATTCCGACATTAAAAAAACGTAGGAAAGGCTTCGATCATATTTGAATTTTAAAAATAATTCATTGTATTATTGACTCACCTTCTTTGTTGTAACTCATTCGGTTCAATCAACATTCCTTGCTGTAGACTCAGAAACAATGAATTGATTTTCCTCAAAAAACACTACTAATTATGGGTACCATTCTCCACTGTCCAGAATGTCGATATTTGTTAACTCAAGCCAGAACCTTGCAATTTATGGTACCAGTTTGAATGATTTTTGCAGGGCTTTACGAAATTAGAACTCGAAGATTATCATTTAGAATGTCTAAAATCATGGACTCTATTAAAATTATGTTCAGGCTTTGACTTGAATGTCAAATGTATATTTTTGTAATTGCCTCATTCTTGAAATATACATATGCCGTTCTTTTTTTATAGCCCTTGTTTGTTTCATTTCGTGTTATGTATTTCGTTTAATTGGACATTGGTCAGTATAAAAAAAAAATTTAAAATAAAATCGTCACACGCGCTATATCTGCTGGTGTTGTTTGTATTATGTTGAGAGAGGCACACATTACACCCAAAATCTTGAAGTTTCATTTCCTCCAACAACAACTTTGCATTATGTCACTTACGCCAGTTTAGCTTACGGCAGTCGATTTTACGATGAAAAACAAAAATGAACAGAACTCATAACTTGCACACTAAAAAACGTTGCGTTATAAAATTCGTAAAGCAGAAATGTTTCCAAACATGTTTTAGTATCGTTAAATATTCTTTACTACCAAAGTTAATACATGTAGTGAAGGAAGCATGGTACATTTTTTTATTAGAAAAGAAGAAAACATGTTTATCTTTAAAGATGGCTCGTGAAGTTTTGAATAGTAAACGAATATGAAATAATACGAAAAAAAATATTTACTGTAACAGTGGCGTATCGACAAAGCCCCGGCACTCTTCAGTAATACCAGAATAAGTTTTTTTAAGATAAAATAAATATATTTAATAAATATGTTGGTGGTGTTTTTGTATTATTTTGATCATTATTACAACCTAACCTACCCAAGTAATTATTAACAATAATACTTCACATATCGTACTTAAGTAGAAGTTCAAACAAAAAGTACGGGGTAAGAATCTACTAAGATAAAAAAAAAATATGTAAAAGCAAGTGGTAAAAAATAAAATAAGTTGCAAATCAAAAATAAACGATTATGTTGGCCGTGGTCCTGGGTGGGCTCGGGCGCAGCGCTCAACGACGAGTGGCGCTTGGAACTTTTCTGATGATTTTAGATATTACGTAAGTACTTAAAATATCAAAAATGGGAAAAAAATACGTTTTAGACAGAAATCGAAAATTACAGAAGAAAAATATTTGCACAAAACGCAAAGTAATAAAAATGTATAATTTCAGTTAGCATTATAAAAATACATAAATAAATTTATTTTTAACTTTAACTCAACACAGGAGTCCCTGAGGAAAACTATTTCCCTCAGGGCCTATATTATCTTTGGGGGTGCTGTGTGGGGGCTATTTTTGAGGAAAGGAAGGACTAAACCTGGCCTTTGAAGAAACCCATGTTGCTCCTGTAAGAAAACATGCAAGCCAACAAATCATCCACAGCGAGCTTCTAAATCAAGAACAAGTCGTAGAAACGACCTCTTCTCATTTATTTGTTTTTGATTGTTTATTAAGGTGCATGCAAAAAAAATCGTACGTCTAGTAATAAAATAATTTTCGATCTTTAAATTAAAGATATAAAATTCTTTTAAAGATTAAAAATAGATTGAAGCATATAAATGTGATAAATGCAACCGTGTACAAATGTTAAGCGCGAATTTGGTGTGCACCGGTGCCGAAGGGATCAATGACGATGGTTTCTCGGAGCGTCTTACATTGAAATACCTGTAGTGCGATGGACAAGATTTCCAATTTACGCCCGTACTCTAACGGTTTGTAAAACAATTTGCGATTTGTATGGACTTAGCAGTTGTGTACTTGTAAAGTATCTACAGTACGTCCAGCTTCTGAGAGACTAACTTGAATCTGGCTTTGATGGAGCCTGCGTGCTTGAGCTGATTACTTAAAGATACACCGAGCATATCAATGGATGGCTAGATAGAAAAATTGCTTCCATTGAAGGAGACTAGATTGTAATTTTGATCCCATTTAGACGTAATCAAACATGATTGGGTCTTTGAAACATTAGATTCGACGAGATTATTCTTACCACAAGAGGAAATCCTATCGAGGTAGCCGTCCATTCTCTGCTTCAAAGCCCTCCGAGCTGTTGGAGTTTGTGTGCCATTTTGGAGCTTGTCAAACAAAAAGCTGTCACGTATTGTACGTAACAATTAATTGGCCTACTGGAGAAGTTCACCGCACGAGCGGTTCCACCGAAATACGGTCGTTAATGTTTATATTATTTCCGAGGAATATGAGCAGTTGTCTTCGATCACATGTTCCATCACCTTGGACAGAACTGATGTGATCGCTATAGGGCGATGGTTGGCCGGGTTGGAGGGGTCATTTAACTTGAGAATGGGATGGAAGACTGTTTTTTTAACCTGACGGCATAGAGCCACACTTCAAGGACATTTTGAAGAGCTTTGTCAAAATTGGAGCTATTTCTGCAGCACACCTCTGCAATACCAGGGCAGGTATTCCATCCGGCTCACTAGCTTTATTAACATCGAATCCCTGTAAGACGTGGAGTACACCCCGATTCCAGATTCTCAACTTTTTCACATAGAACCGACAGAACGGCGAAGTAGCACCTTGATCATCGAGAGCCATTTTTTTTTTCTGCAAACATTTCAGATAATAGTTAGCCTATTCGGTGGCGGTATTTACTAGTTTGAGCCGTAGGGTCTAGTAAGAGGTGGCAGACTGGATTTGCGGAAAATGCCACCTATGGAGCCCGCTAGCAATCAGAAGGCTCTGTTGCCATTAGGGCTTCTGCTGATCTGTAGATCGTGCTTAATTTATCTATTGACAATTTTTTTTGCATTCCTTCACCATTTTATTATATGCTAGTTTATTTTCCGATGTTCGGGGGTATTGTAGGCTCGGTAAGCCGAATTTTTTTCGTCGAACTGCTTCCGAGTATTGTCGACTGAACCACGACTTTGAACCCTCAACGGTTTCTGTGATGGACGATTGTATGAAACGATCCATCGCAGATGTGATAACTTTACTAATTTTCTAGGTACATTTGAAAGGATTCGATGTCTGAAAAAAGACAGCTGACAGGAACGCATTGAATTATCTCCACATACCGAACCAATCTGTTTTAAGGTGTGAGTGAGATCTTATATTTTGGCAGGAAATAAGTGACAGCGGTGACGATAGTTTAAAATGATGAATTTGAATGTTTAATTAAGTTAACGCTCTATTGTTGACGAAATGCATATAATAAAATCTTTTGCTAAATTTAAACTCACCCAAACTTGAATGCTAGATGTGGTCGGACTCGATTAATACAGCGCTCTTACGATATTTCAAAAGATTCAAGTAAAAATATACAAAAGATTTTTCCAGGAATGAGAGTGACTTAAAAGGGTGAAGCAAAAGCGGTAAAATAAGACCATCCAAAAAAACATCAGTGGCATTCAACATTTGTACCTCAGATAGGTAGGTACACACTATTGATAAGATTTATCTGCGTTGAAATTGGAAAGGGTAGAATTTTTTGGGCTGGCTTTGGGGAAATGGCTGATGGTTTTATTGGGCTCGCGGAGGAAGGCCAAAGCATTACACTCCCGCTCCGGAACTAAGGGGGGATTTCGGGATTTTCCGAGAAGTGTGCCGGGAAACTAAACACATGAATTCAGAAAAAAAAGCAACACTTTACTAGGCTCCTTCGTATGCACGACACCTATGGATTATTAATAATAAAAAACCTTTTTTTTTAACATTCGGTTTCATAAAAAACATAAAACTTACAGGAAAGATGACAGAATGGAAAGAAGATTGAAACAATATAAGAAATTAGAAGAACATGTGTCAAAGGAAAACAATGAAATCACAGTTTTGTTTTAATTCGGCGAACTTTGAAAAAAGCGCACATAATTTAACATGAAATAACATTTTTTAAAACACAGTTTTTGTCAAAATGCAGGCAAGAATAATAACAATCGAAAATTCGATTGGTATAGCTAGAAATTTCACTAACTTACCATCACGCCATCTCTCCGAAGGGGTAGGCTGAGAGAACAACCCGCGAAACAACTCGGTCTTGATACGCACTCATAGATTCTCTTCTGTTTTTCTGACTTCTGACATGACCCGACTCAAGTATTTGATTCACTTGATCATACCATGTCTTTCTCAGTCATCTCCGACTTCTTCCTTCCTTTCACATTCGCGTCATATATTATTCTTATAATCCTTTATTCGTTCATTCGCTCTACATGCCCAAACCATCTAAGCATGTCTTTCTCAATCTTACTCATTACGGATACCATCAGCCTTGCATTCTTTGCGAATCTCAACATATTTTACGCGATCATATATGGTTTTACCCTTTATCGCACATTCACCATTCATATAAAAAATAACACAATTTAAATAATTATATCTAAACGAACATTCCTAAGTTACGAATAACCAAAACATATTTAAAAATCTCCTACTGCCATCACACTAATCGGAAAATTTTGCTTGTGTTTCAATTCAACTTCGTGAAATTAAAAACAATTTTAAAAAGACAACGCTTCATTCTTACCTATTGTACCAGAAGCCGTTCTTTTATATTGCTAAACGATTGACTCTAAGTTAATCTTTTTTATAAATAAAAAATAATTAGTTTCTGACCCTTTTGACGGCCTCCGTGAAGATTAGTGTGATGACTTCTATGTCTCCAATGACTCGTAGGAATTAATTATTAATTCCATTTATTTTTTATAACTTATTGAAGTTTGTAAATCTCGTTGTTATATTTAATGATTGAATAAGATAATATTAGCACATTCCAAATGAACCACGAAACCGAAAAAACAACAGAAATTAAAAAGATTTCAGTCGCATCTGGGACTCGAACCCAGGACCTCTACCTATCCGGGGTAACCGCTTAACCAACATAGCTAATGAGACCAGTACAATTTACGCCATTTACACTGATATCATACTTCAAGTTCAAGACTTGTTAATATTATCCTCCATTTTTATAAATCCTATATTATTGGCTGCTATCCTTTTTTATATGTCTACCGCAGAAGAGTCCCTAACTGCTCCCAACCGTCTGAAGCCAGTGAGACTATGGCATTCCCAATTGGGGAACGTTGTGAGGCTGAAGGGATTGGGGAGGGGAAGGAGAAGGGGAAGGTGGGGAAAAGGGGAAATACCTGGCTATTCAGATCTGGTCACCAAACACGGCTATAAGCCATTTCAAGCAACGTTTCAATTCTGAATGGTGGTCTTTCACCAGGGCGATACTGAGAGTATTTTCCACTCTGGAACGTGCGCAAACATACTATATATTATTTTTAAATGAAATTATTGTGAAACAACACAAATTAATTAAATAAAAATTACTTGCGCACGCCGGGATTTGAACCCGCGACCTTCGGATTCGTTGTCGAGAGCCTTACCCCTCGACCATGGAGGCCGTCAAATTACCTTATTATTATCCTTATGATGAGTGCAAAGTTTCATCCCGAACTCAATTGCAATCGGATAATCGGTTTCGTAGTTCATTTGGGATGTGTTAATATTATCTTCTTCAATGATTAATTATTAATTATTAGAGGATATCATTATTTGTTATTTTTTTATAAAAAAAGACTATAATAAAACATTATTATTATTAATGACAATACGAAATGTCTAGCAGAATTTATTGCTGCTCTGTTACAAGGTCTAGCTAGTCTGAGCAATAACGTACACGTGAGACAACCTTTCGCTCGTATGTATCAACTTTGAATCGTTCTATCTCTTTCATAATCGGTTGTCCCTTTCATACTCTTGGACATACATCCATCACAATTATTAAGCTCCAGAATAGCAAATATGTTTTTTTTATATGAATACCACACAAGAGTCCCAACTGCTACCAACCGTCTGGAGCCAGTGAGACTATGACATCCCCAATTGGGGAATGTTGTGAGGCTGAATGTATTGGGAGAGGAAGGAGAAGGGGAAGAGGAAGGTGGGGGAAATACCTGTCTATTCAGATCTGGTCACCAAACACGGCTAAAAGCCATTTCAAGCAACGTTTCAATTCTGAATGGTGGTCTTTCACCAGGGCGATACTGAGAGTATCTTCCACTCTGGAATAGTGATTCAATTGAAGTAAGAATCGTAGTAGTGAAATAGATCGAATCCACCAACAACCGATTCTACCACAAGCACATCACAAGGAGTACTCTACACGTGATCAATTGAGTACCTACGAATCAATTTATCTCATTGACTTCACATGTCTCATGGAAGTGGGATATAAGGTGCCCCCTCACGAAGGTCCTCGGCGCTTTCCGCGTCATTAGCCACCGGGAAGCTGCGTGTGTGCCAACTTTGCAATCGACTTCTGCTGCTCGCGACCCGAACGTAAATCATTGCCTTCTCAGTTACATCTCTACGTAATCAATGGAGCAATAAAAAATGATTATTTGTGAAACAGAAAATCTTTTTGGGTTTCCTGATAAAACAAGGTAATTTTAAAAAGTGACACGAGGTCACATATTGTTTGATCCATTATTTTCAATTGTTTAACAAGAAAGGGTATTCGATTAAAACAATTTTTGGTGCCCTCCACTGTATTTGTCAGCCACCTCTGGTCGGGAGCCCCAAAATATTTGAAAAAAAACCCTTGACTCTGTGCAGAAATGGGCGGTCCATTTGATAGATTCACCTGTCTTACTTAACAAGCCGCTTGCAATCTTTGGAGCAGTGCGCGCCCAACATCTACACTCGTTTGAAATTTGGGACATGAGAACGGATCGCTTCTGCGACTCGTTCTTGTGTTCAACAGCCCGACTATGGAATGATCTGCTGGCTTCTGTGTTTCCTCTCTCATACAACATGGGTTTCTTCAAGACCCAGGTTTAATCCTTCCTATCCTCAAACGACCCTCCACACAGCATCCCTAAAGATGACCTATACCGTGAAGGAAATTATTTCCCTCCTAACCACCCATGTGCAGTAAAAAAAAAAATTTTACTCGAGCAATGCCGGGTTGTAACGACTAGTATTCCTAATAGAAATAACAGGAATACACATTAATACCTTTAAATAATTACAACTTTTTTTTTTAATTTGTTAAAAAAGTTACGAATTTACCACAACTGAATGCAGATAATAATAATAAACATAAGAATAACAATAATGTTTTATTATCTTATTTTTTTATAACAAAATAATAAATAATGATATCCTCACTGGGATTTCTCGTGCTGAGGATTTCATTTACAAAATATTAAATTACATTATATTGAATTGAAGAAAAAAATAAAAATAATTATTAGGTGAGGTGTTTTAAGTGAAGTTGAGTGGTTTCGGTGTTAGTCTGTATTTGATGTTAATATATTTTCTATGTCAGATCTCCCTGTGTAACGTATCCAATGTTTTATTTGATTTTTGAATTTATTACGGCTGTCGTGATTTTTAAAGGGTAGCGGGATCAATAATCGTTAATCCCAAATTTGACAAATAGAAAAAAAAACCATTCTAATCAGTTGACTTAAATATTTGCCGACCACATTACGGAAACAAATTACTCATATGATATAAATGAGAGTTTTTAAATTTTACATATAAATACAGTATGCGATTAGACAAAAATTTAAATTTTTCTAATTTTGGCATAAGTGTCAATAGTCTTAGTTTTTCCTTAATTTTTAATGAATAACTATTTTGAAATTTAAATATATGTATGTAAAAATGAATGTTTGTCTGCTTGTCCTCGATTTTCTAGAAAATTGCTGGACCGGTTTCGCTGAAAACAACAGTTTGTTTTTATCAGTGCTGGAAAGGTTTAGAGAGTAGTTTGACTGAAATCCAATCTGTAAAACTGTTGCTATAACGTTTTGAAATAGTATGAGAAATACTGAACCCGACATGTTTTTTTTAGATTACCCCAAGACATACCACTCTGGTAAGCCACAGATTATATATTCTAAAAATAAGGTTTTTTATGTAGAATATTATCAAAATGGGAAACACAAGTAGGTACCCACTTAAGAACTTTATTATTTAGATATGTTTTGAAAAAAAAAGTTTGGAATGAAATAAAATTTACAAATGAATGTTTCTTTGTTTAGAGATAATTACTTTCGCTGTCAAACCAATTATGGCACCCAAACTACGAACAATAATTCACAACTTCATATCTTCATTAAAAAAAAATCCTTGCAAGGCCGGATATAATTTAGTTGTTCCAAACGTTGTTTTTTTTTTTATTAAATTAAAATATCGTTTACCTAGCGGAGATTTTTGTGTCCCACAGTGTAGTAGTACCTATCTATTGTAGTATCTGCGGACCCTAGGCGAAGAATGTGGGACTTTGGTATGTTTTCTGCTTGGTTTCACATCGCGCGGTCTGATTCTCGTGGAGCAAACTCAGTGAGATAAAAATGTTTTACTCGCCTTGTCAATGTATTTTATGTTCTTAGTACCAATATAACATCTTCGGCGAATTAATATTGTCTCCATGTAACAGTTGTACACAAATATAGTACATAGATTGTAAATGAATATTACATTACTACATTATATTATATATTAATATAAATTTAATTTGCTCTTGGCAAATAAAACTGAATCCTTAAAATTCCATAATTCATCACGCTTCAAACGCGACGCTTAATATGTGATCAAATCTTGTTATTTAAAATTATGAATACACTCGCCAGAGCTCATTAACTTTATGAACAAATTTGTAATGATATATTCCTGATGATGAAAACATCGCTTTCGAAACACGTAGATATTTATATATTAAAAACATCACTGTTCAAAACAAAGTTCTTCTTATTAGTTATATGTTTTCTTATTTCCTTACCACAATCAAAATCACGCGAAATAAACTTGGACAGCGGTAAACCAAACCTGGTGCCAAAATGGGTAAGACATTACTTTTGTCTCCTGCCACCTAAATCGTACTTAAAGCAAATCTATTAATTCTGACGTCAGTGATAGACAAGTATTAAGAATAAAAAATAGTAGAAGCAAGCAAACATTTGTATATTAATGATTTAAGCATAACTAAAGATGATAATCTATGTATAAAACATGCAAGAAAAGAAAGGAAGAGTAGAAAAAGTCATGGGGGCAGTTTCATAACTATTTTGTGACATGAGTCAAATCTTATATATTTTTTAAATTAAAGGTTTAGTACGTGTGAGGAGTATTTTATTATACAATAACGCTTTGGTTTTGTTCCAGAAAGACGAAAAGTTCTTGCGTTGAAATCTGTTTGCTATTTTATCCATTTTATTATGTTCGAATTTTCTTTGACACTTATATTCTTTGTTCTACTTTGTTTTCGAGCTTACATGTTAGGACCATCAGTAGGTCGTCCATTCTGCAGCTATTTTATGTGTGCACTTCTCGATGTTTCGTAATGTAAGGAGTCGTGCTCATTCCAACCAGCTGTAGCCTTCCATTTTGGCACTTTTGTAAGCATTCTCCCTATATTATATGCAGATGTTGCTGAGGTACGTAAAATTTGTACAGTGTTTTTATATAGATCGTAGATTTTGGCTGCATTTATCATGGTGTTGTCATCAGTTGCTGTGTCGGTTCCACAAATTATCTCAAGTTGACCTATAGCTAATTGTGCATATTTGGAGTAGGACTGCACTTGTACTTGACTTTTGGGCCGCCATCGACATGGATCCCCTACTATTGTAGGACTAGCGGTATATGTAGGTAGCCCAATTGTTCCTAGAATAATGTAATAATTGCGGTGGTTTTTTGTTTTCTTCCACTGGTACTGACTCCAGCAATATGGGAGTTATTGTGTTTATCGGTAACAACACGACGCATCAGTTCAATCAAATTACTGGTATGTGTGATCAAAATATCTAACAGTTTCCTTTTTGTTTTAGAAAATACAAAGGGTTTCGCGAAAAACTTGAGTCGCCTTTAATTTTGAGATTTTATTAATTTAAGATAATTATAATGATAGCATTTTATGGATCAGCATCATAAACCGAAAAAGGTGTTTTTTTCTGTAGGTACCTAGTTAAGAACTTTATTATTAAGATATATTTTGAAAAAATAAATGTTTCTTGGTTTAGAGATAGTAATAGTTGTCACAAGGCATTACTTTCATTGTCAAATCAATTATGGCATAACTTAATAACTAATTCCAAAAAATATGTATCTAATCCCGAACAAGGCCGGGTGCACATCAGCTAGTGTCAAATAAAATACCCGTTTCTGACAAGATTTAACATTGGATTTTTTTTTGTCTTAATCCGTTTTTTCCACCTATGTAAAAGCTGTTTGTCTTTTACAAATAAAAAAACGTTTTTTTAAATAATAGAAACATTTTGTTTCGAAACAAACACAAAAATAGTTTCAATTTATCATCAACCGGTTTCGCTTATCCCAAGCGTCGTTAGGGTATTCTACTCAAAGTGATTTTGGCATTGTATTAGAAAATTTCAAAGTTTTAGAGGTAAATAAATCCCTTTAAATTAATAGTAATATTATTAATAATCAACATAAATTGTCTCCAGTCCCATAATAATAATAATAACAAAGCATTTACATAGCGCAGTTTTGTGATATTTCACTTCAAGTGCGCTTATTTGGTTATCTCAAAATATTCAACTTCTTCTTAATCCCTCCCTCCTTTGACGTTCTTTTATTTTCCTTTTTTATCTGTTGTCCCATTCTATTACATGTAAGCATATCTCTGTCTCTCTCTTCCATTGTTTCGTTTTATATTTTGTCTCCCTCTAATTATATTTTGTATGTCTCACCCATTTATATATATGCACACTCTATATATATTTGTTTCATTTTAAACTTCACTCGATGAATCTTTGAATAAGCGAAACCGGTTGGGAATGAATTTATATAAACTTGTGGTTCAAAATATTTATTTTATTTAACACCTTCAGGAATTTAAAAAAAATAATTAAATGTAAATCAAATTTAATAATGTTATTATTAAATTCTGCAAGTATTTTTAGTTTTTATTATTGTGACAGCTGTTTCTGAGTTTAAGGCGATTTTCAAACTGTGGTTAATCCACATTGTGACGATTTATTTATATGTTTTTATTTACTCCCACTCCTTTTAAATTTGGACGGGTAATGATTTATTATCGGTAAAACCGATTTATTTAGAAAACTATTAAAGTTCTGAATTATGTGAGGTTCTCAAATCTCTAATGTGTTTTCTCGTATTTAACTAACAATCTTTTGTTAATAGCTATATTTAAAAGTGTTGTATTGTTTTGATAATGTGAACATACTGAGAAGTGGTGAATATGTAATTTTCCTTACCTTATTAATTAATGTTATATTAGGATCATTCGTTCGTTTGTTAATGTCTAATTGTTCAAGTACTTGAACAATTAGACATGTTCCATTAGTTCCATTAGAACAATTAGAATGTTTTATTTTTTATTTACTTATTTCTTACCTTTATTAGTTACTCTTACGTTTACGCACAAACCAAATTAAAGGAAAGCTAATGGTAAATTGAAATCGTATTATTAAATTACTTAATATATAGGTGCCTACTTGATTTTTTTTTCTATGGTAAACAACCTGTAAATCTTTATGGGCCCCAAAAAAAATTGAAGATATATAATAATAATAATAATAATTGGATTACTTCTATCGCGCCGTTTTCGTGGGAAATTCACCTCAGAGGCGCTTCACAAATAGTAATGATTTTTGTTATTAATTTCCTGTGCAATTTATTAAAAGTGCAAATTTTGCAAGAACAGGCTAAGCCTCGCGTTTGAGTAGCCACGCTCCAACCTTTCTATAAAAAAACTTTCAATTGCAAAATAATATATTTAAAAAATATCCACGCCTCCGGTGCCAACGTTTGACCCGAGAAGGGTTTTCATCAGCATGGGGGGTATGGTAAGAAGCGCGGGCAGGGGCGGAGGGCCACACCTACCCTCTGTTAGGGCTCCGGTCCCCCGGGGGCCCTAGAACTGGCGCAGCGGAATCAATCCTCGGACCTTTGGCCTGACCCGAATATATTTAACACTGAGGGAATGGGTCAGATAAACTAAGGAAGGTTTATAGTAGCGTGTTGTGAGCGTGTACGTGTGCTCGAATGAAACTCAATTTATTCTTTCTTCTGATGAAATAAGTCAAGAGCAATCAAGAACCATTAATTTCATAACCACCTCTCACATAAGTACCTGAGCAGGGGTCTCTGGGTTCATAGGGTGATGTTTGTTCAGGTCTTGTCGGCGGATGCGTCTACCTACCAGATGCGTGGTAGGCCGGTTGAGGGAGACCCCTTGACCTATCCAGCCGGACTCTCTCGACCCTTCGCCTTGCACCGCACTGGGGGGTGGGATTAATACGCCCGTCACTCCTGGATACGCTGTCTCCCAAATAACTAACAACCTCCCATATTTTTTTTCCTTCCCTGAACTTCATTTCTTTCCTTTCCTTAAAAAGACCCTCCACACAGAATCTCCAAAGATGACAGGCACCTCTATGATCTGAGATAGGCCCTGAGAGAAATTATTTTTCTCATTACCTTCTGTTTAGAGATAGTATTATAAAAAAAACATATGCATTATAGAATACTTTTTTTTTAAATAAAACGCTGTTTACTGTTTTTTTTATAATAATAATATTTATTTATTTGAAACACACAATATCTAACATCAACATTTAAGAATGCTTTGACTGCCCAACTAGGAACAAATCCTAATTTAGGACAGTCAAATCGACAAGTTTGACTTTGAGGGAGTGGAAACTAACCCCCGTCCCTGCAATTATCTCCTATTATTTTGGTGTTTGATGCCTATCACTTTTATCGGAATGGATACTTCAGGTGTTTCTCAGCCCATCTCAAAAACCCATCCTTCTTAAGGGATACTCCGGGTAACTGGTGTAATGCTTCACTGGGAAGAGTGTCGAAAGCAGGAAGTCGCTCTGCACTGCTCTGGAGGGACTGCCCTGGTTTCGTGGCTATGGTCTGTTATGGATATAATATATTTTATTGTTTCTTGTTTGTTTATTTACAGGTTTGTTGGTGCACTCCCGCACTCCATCTTGGACTACTCCGCTTATCAGCAGAAAGAGCCACTAAGGGCTATATTTTGCCGTAGTCAGTATCTGTACTAACCAATTTGATGTGCGTTTGTGACTAACCTCCTTCTATGCGAAAGCTGTGCAGGGACACTTGAGGATTTAGAGTCCTATAAATACCAGGTTGGGAAAGTGGTGGGTAACCTCAACTTTGCGTACACTATTTATAGCGCGCGCCACGCGACCAAACATTATGTTGCCGATATTACTCGTGTTGCGCATTAATTAATATTTGGTCATAAACAAATATGTTTATTAATCTACTCTGTAATCGACACGTTTGATACAGAGACTTCATCGAGTTTTTTTTTTAAAGAGCGAAGTTGTCAAGGAATGCTAAAAATACCGCCTTAATAATTTAACATTTCAAAATATTATCGGATTTTAATTTCCCTCCTTAAAATCGCCACAATATCCACAGGCAATTTGAGAATATCGATGGGTTCCAACAATAACAACTTTTCATTAATTAAATTTCGTTTTCCGAAATTTTATTATTTAAAAAAGATTTCAATATATAGCATAGCTCAACGGATTCTCTGGAATCCAATTATGCTGATTAAATTCTTACGAAATGTTTTCCAGATTTGAAAAAAAAAAAAAATCATTATTACATTTCCTTGGAAATGTTGATTTTTCCGACAAACTTTTTTAGTGGGCGTGTTCTATGTTTTCTTTTTTAAAAGTTATTCGCATTTGGTTCAATTTTTTCAAATCTATGTGCACCCGACCTTGCTCGGGACTTTTTTTTTTAGAATAAAGTTATGAAGTTGTGAATTCTTGCTTGTCGTTCGGGTACCATAAATTATTTGACAGCGACACTATCTCTAAACAAAGAAACAAAAAAACATTAATTTGGAAAATTTTATTTCATTCCAAAGTTTTCAAAATTTATCTAAATAATAAAGTTCTTAAGTAGTTACTTGTGTTTTCCATTTTTAAAATATTCTACTCAAACAAACCTTCTTCTTTTGAATATGTAATCTGTGGCTAACCAGCATGGTATATCTATTGGCTAACCTCAATGCAACATGGCGGGTTCAATGTTTTTCATACTAATTTTAAAACCTCGTAGCAAAAGTGTCACATATTGGAATTCATTGAAACTACTTTCTTAACCTTTCTAATAACTAATAAAAACAAACTGTCATATTTTCAGCGAAACCGGTGTAGTAATTTTCGAGAAAATCGGACACAGACAGACAAACAAACGATAATCAGATTATATAAGATTGTACCGGAATGCATGACGGAAATCTATTAAGTAATTGAAAACTATTTTTAATTTTAATCGACTTTATTTTATGTACATTTGGATGATAGGCAGTGACGTGCAGTCCATGAAGGTTGAAAAACTCTGCCTACCCCAAGTAAAATAGCTTTTAAAAGTAAATTAAAAGTTTTTTAAAAATCTACATATTTATGACTAAGAAAATCGTACTTTTTTATAAAATATGTAGATCAAATTTCATAATGTTATTATTAAGTTCGGCAAGCATTTTCGTATTTATTATTGTGAACGCTGTTTCGGCGTTCAAGGCCATATTCAGCAGTTTGAAAATGGCCTTGAACGCCGAAACAGCTGTCACAATAATGAAAACTAAAATACTTTTCAGAACATAATAACAACATTATTAAATTCGATTTACAATAATTAAAAAAAATACAGTGGAAGTTTACGAATTAAACACAAGAACAATTAAGAAAATTGTTCACTCGTTTAATCAGTTCACCAAAAAAATCCCTAGTATATAGTAATACAAATGTCATTTGTAAATAGTAAATGCACCATTCAAAGTCCAACTAAAAAAAACTACATACATCTTACCTTTGGATATAAAGCAATGCACGTAATATATCCCAGGATTTTATACATTGGAAGGTTTAAAATCTAATGTTTTACTAACACTATTATTATACAGTTAGTTGTAAGTGCATCTTCACGCGAGTTCATCGGTCACCTACTTCCAAATAATACTTACGATTATGTGCATCTCCCTTGCCTCCTTGATCCTTATTTGACCTTCATCCATCAGTCCTAATCGAACCGCCGCCGCAACGAGTCACCTGTACCGCCGTAACTAGCGATTTAACCTATACCAGTGAAACACGAGTGAATTATCTACAGTGAATGGTGAAATCGATATTGGTGCTTCTTACTATAATATTTAATAAATGTCTGAGTGAAGGATTTTTCCCTGACAGGTGGAAGTAAGCTTATATCATACCGGTCCACAAGGGTGATCCGCGTCAAAGAGTGAAAAACTATTGGCCAATCTCCATTCTCTCCGCGATCCCTAAACTTTTAGAAAGACTTGTCCATGATAATGTATATCCCCAGCTTGCCTTCAAAATTATGTACCAATAACACGAATCTCTCAAAGGCAAGTCTCCCGCGAGTGATTTACTTATTTATTCCAACTTTGTATTAACCAGCATGGATCGATGTCACCAGGCAGATTCAAATTATTGCGATTTAAAAAAAGCTTTTGATAAGGGTGACCAACTAATTTTTATAAAAAAAAATATGTATAACGGAATTAGGGGAAACTTATTACATCGGTTTGTCTCGTACTTAACAAAACGACATTAAACTGTATTATTAAAAGGACACACTTCTATGTCGGAACCAGTTATCTCTGGTGTGCCACAGGGAGCAATCCTGGGTCCGCTGTTATTTACACTTTTTATCAATAGTGTTACTAAATGTTTTTTGCACTCCCTGTTTCTCTTGTACGCTGATGGCATAAAAATATTTGCCTCTTTTAGGAATATAAATTATTGTCTGCTCATCAAATGCTCGTGTCAGGGATCCAATCAGAGGAAGGTGCTAGTTATGCAATCAAAATAAAACTTTGATGGAATCCGACTTATTATTTGATATATGCAGTACTTTTAAGAGTAATTTTAAAGCTGTTTCATGTTAAATAAAAATAAACAAAGAAATTTCAATGAGCAGTGTTTAGACATTGTGTATTATTTTTATTTCTTATTAAATATATTTTCTCCCTTCACATACTTTAAAGATTATTTGTAAAGTTTATTTACCTTCTGTTGCTTTATTTAGAAATTGACTACTTTTTCAAATTCTTTCTGTGTAACACAATCTGAAATTCCTTAATTTTTCTAAATATTATCTTAAAGGTTTATTTATCTGTATCATATTAATCATTGAGAGTAGCTAGGATGCAGGCGAGTTCTCCAGATATTATATGTTGTTTTAATGTTACTGCATGTATATGTATTTTCTCCTTAAATACAAAGAAAAAACAATCAAAATGATGTATATTTGGGGGATAAAAAATATTATGGTAACATATTTTAATTTTTATTTTGTTTGACAAATGCTCTTGGCTGAGTGAAGTCGAGATTGGAAAATCTTAAAGTAATTACAGTAAAAGTGAATATTATACAACATTGGGATATAAAGCGTCGGTTGCGATTCCGCAGTTATTTTCCCTGTTTCTAGCCATCTTGATATAACCTCTGTCGCCCCACTTCTCTCCCCAGGAGTTCTTCACGAGGTAGTAATCACCGCCAGTTTCATCAGTTCCGTAGCCCACGGCTAACACCTGTAAATTTACAAGTATTTTGGTAATACGGTGTAGAATACAAATCTGGAGGCGACGGGTTCAAATCCCGGAGTGGCAAGAATATTTTTTTTGATTAATTTGTGTTATTTTACAATTCATTTGATTAAAATAAAATCACATGTAATACATTTGGGCAAGATACTATCAGTACCGCCCTGGTGAAAGACCATCATTCAGTGTCGAAACGTTGTTAGAAATAGCTTTAAAATAGTTTGGTGACCAGATTTACCTTCCTCTCCCCCGTCTCTTTCCCCAACACAGTGGCTTCAGCCTCACAACATGGCATAGCTATAGTCTTACGGACTCCAGACGGTTGGGAGCTGTTGGGAATATTATACGGTACACGCATTGAAAGGAAAAAAGTTTCTTTTAAAAACGGATTTTTTTGTTTAAGCAATAGTGCACAACCGACATTGTTACGTTCACCAAAATTGGTTAATTTCTTCTTAAAATGTGAGAAAAGGACAAATATTTACCGACTGTCATGTCATTTTCTCAATATGCAGGTAATTATGTAACCTATATCAATTCTTACCTAATACAAAGAATCTTCACCATTATCCCCCAAATTCACCAAAAAGTGGAAAGAATATAGAATCCACATAACATTAATTTATCAGTCAGTATTTCGTGATGCTTTCAAATGTCAAATCGTAAATCAACACGTCGGTGTACTCACTGAATGGTTGAGAATCTTAGTACTGCAGTTAGGCTCGTAGAAGACTCCTTGTTTGTAGTGAATAAAAGACACATGGATGCAATCGATGGCCACTGCTACGGGCCCCTCGTTGGCTATAGCCTCCGTCAGGTCCCCTTCACTGAACTGTTTTATTCTCACGTATCCGCTGACGTTAGCTCCTGAGTTCTTGGGGTCGTACCTGTACACAAATTCTAACGATGAACTTGAGTTTTATTAATGACGACATTAGCAAATATTGATGCTTTCAACAGTGGATTCAATAAAATGCTAAAAACTGTGAAAAAAATGGAAATGATAAATTCACAATTGTCCTAAGAAAATAAAATCAACACGGATGTTGGAAATAGAATGAGGCCCGGTATAATTACTTGCAAGTTCCGTCATCAGCCCTATAGGGGTAGGATTCCTCAGTATCGATTCCTCCCTGCTCCTTGATGTCGTCGTAAGCTTTATCTACGTCTCCTCCATCGCAGCCGTTGTTTTTTTTGGAACAATCCACCAGGCATTGCGCCGAGAGGGCGGTGAGTTTATTATATTTCAAAAAAACCCGACCTTCCAATGATCCAACCTGGAAAAAAGTATTATCAACATTATTTAAATATGGCGGGCAGTTACCTACTCAAGTAATATTACTTTTCCATACACAAAATAAAATGAGTTCTATTTTTAAATATATGTATTCAAATATGTCCAATAAAAGAGGTAAACCCACTAAAGAGATAATACACGCTACAACAGATAATCCTTTCATGTATATTTTTAATACGAAAACATTAGCATCAATTCACAGTGTAAATTTATAGGATATCAAATGGGATTTTTTTCTATACATCTATAAAACCAAAAACAAAACGGTTTGTCAAATTTTACGGTATTCATAATATTTAAATAACAAATTTTAAAAATAATTATGAAAATTAATTACATGCAATATCGTTCAATCCGTATCTATAAAAAAATAAATGCAGAGTAAAATTCAGTCATGTATTTGGTAACAGTCTGATATTGGAGATGACCAATTATCACCACCATCATCACCATCATCATATGTTACAAACACTTACGTATGAAAGCAACTGTTTTTTCGGGAAGATGCATGTAACTACCTAGTTAACAGACGTAATAAACACTACATTATAAACATCTCCTTTGCAAACTCTCACTAGAAATTTTTCTGGGATAGTTTTCGTTCTGTAGTGTGATTTAAGAGAAACGACTGCGCGGACTGTTTCATACAAAACTTAATTTTGGATTTGAGGTCAAAAATCAGAATTATGGTGGTTTTAATTAAATTAAAAACGACCAATTTACGTTGGAACACAAATTTTCCGTACATAATTTAAAATATCTACCCGAAAAAAAGGCTATTAATTTTTTATTTACGTAATTTTTACATAGCAAATACGATTTTTTTTAAATATAATTAACGTTCCAGAGTGGAAGATACTCTTAGTATCGCCCTGGTGAAAGACCACCATTCAGAATTGAAACGTTGCTTAAAATGGCTTTTAGCCGTGTTTGGTGACCAGATCTGAATATCCAGATATTTCCCCTTTTCCCCACCTTCCTCTCCCCTTCTCCATCCCCACCCCAATATCTTCAGCCTCACAACATTCCCCAATTGGGAATGCCATAGTCTCACTGGCTCCAGACCGTTGGGAGCAGTTTGGGACTCTTGTGCGGTATTCATATAAAAAAATAAACAAAAAACCGCAAATAATTGTCTAAGTTGCCTCTAAAATATAAAAGAAAATTGGCTGTTTTTCATAGCAAACACTTCGTAATTTAAAACAAAAATAATTCAAATAATTCACACACGTACTAGATTATTATTAAACGTTTAATTTAAAAACACGGGTCAGTTGGATGGGTATGTTAGCATCAAATCCAAAATTAAATGATGTATGAAACAGGTAGCGTAGGCATTCCTCTTTACTGGGTTTGAACTTCTACAAATGTAGGTGTGATCGTTATCTTCCTTTTTGGATAACAAGTTATTTTTCCAAAAGTAAAATTTTGTTAGGTAGATAACTTTTAGGGTCATTATTAATAATATGATTTGGATGATTTGTATAACGCCGTTTTTGTTAAAAAAAATCACCTGAAGAGCGCTGTGATTTGGGGGCGCAAGGAGATTATAAGGGGTTTCATGATATTGATTTTCACTGTATACCCAACATGTGAAAGTGGTGAACTTTTCCAAAGATCGTAGATTTTTACGCCTTATTTCTATTATAAAACTTGTTATATAACATAATAGAGGAATCCAGTCGTTTGTAGAATATAATGTTCTAGCTGTTTGTGCTAGCCACTCGTAAAAGTTCCGCGAACGCGGGCTCGCCGCACAAGAGCAGCGGCCATTTTGCCTGCACTCCGATTTCGACAGCGGAACAAGAAAGTGCGTACTACGTATCTTGAGTACGTGGCCGCCCGGTGTGGTTTCTGGCGTCATCTTGCCTTCCACGCTCCTCGTACATTGTAAACTCATAGTCTTTGAATAAACCTAATTAGTAAAGTCAGTGACCAGTGCATTAACTTCCTTTAAGTCACAGGATGATGTCTGTGTGGGACTCAACGTTCCCCGGCATCACCTTTTGCGATGGAGCCGCGTGCTGACAGACACCGTTCGATCTATGTAAGCTGTAAACCATTTCCTCTTTGTATGTGCTGCAAACCACTATGCTTAAAGTAATTTATCCGATTTTTGACTCACCAGAGAGAGAAAGAGAGATAATTGAACCCCAGATAGGTTATGTACTGCCCATCGTTATTATAACCTCATATGTACTACCTGTAAATGCCTTCCTTTAAAATGAACCCTGTCTAGAAGGCTCGCATCTTTTCCTTGGTAGTTGAGTACCTTTTTCCACTGAGCCCGGCATGAGACTGTGCCGATCCGCGACTTTGCAGACAAGAGCTGTGATGATATTGCCTACTGAGCTATCCTGGTAGAACCCTTAGTCAGCCATCGCGTCTGGCCTCAAGGTGAGTTAACCTAACTTGCTACCTTTACACTGACGCCGCATCATGGGGCCTGTACTTTTACACTGGCGCCCAAGGTAGATGGTATCTAGTACCTAATTTTACACTGTCGCTCTAACGTGCTTTAACTGCCTACTTTTCCAAACTATCTTCAAATGGTATTTCTGAGCGACCGTGAATGCACTATTTTGCAGGGAAAATCTTGTGAAGTGTAAAACCAATTGAAGTCTCTGGAGACTGGCCATCACTTTTTTCTTCACCTGAAATCTAGCTACAGTTTGTTCAACATTGCAATTTTTTCTTTTCTGGATTCTTATGACCTATTTTATGGCATTTTACCAACAAAAGAAATCTTTACTTCCAATTTTTGGCATCCCGATTTTCTTAATTTGTCAATTAACTTGTATTCTTAGGACTTGCTTGATAAACAAGTCCTAAGAATACAAACCTTTGAGAAAAAATATATAAATTATAAAAAAATTGAATTTTATGGTTAATTTAATTCTGTAAACTTATTTAAAGAGGTGAGAGAAAATCAAAATGAACAAAATTGGAAACAATTTAAACAAAAAATTTGATCCTACAAAAGTTAAGCTATGATATATCAATATTTTGGTTAAATTTTGGTAACAAGTCAACAAAAAATATTTAAAAACACATTGTGATCATACTATATCCCCACACAGACGTTTTTAAAAAATATAACAATATAATATGAGCAAAAAAATAAAATAAAAGTTTTTACTTCACACCTGAAGGTATTGCAACCATGTTGAAAAAAGTGTGTCAGTGCATAACATAAAAAGTTACAACTCCCTAAATATTACATTGAAAATATTGCTCGTTTACCCACACGTTTTGACTGGTCACGAAACGATTCTTTACTGAGATGTTGAGGAAAGATGACAAGTTGGATCGAGTCGGGTGGTGGTGAAAATGATGCACTGGTATGTAATGTTAATAAGTACTAACAATATTTAGTAGTCTCTGTTATTTCACAAATCTGTTTCTTGCCAACCCTCACATACTGGTGGAACCAATGTACGCTGTACGGAATAAGGCAGTCGCTTTAATTACGCCGGTGCTGCTTTATGCGTTGTGATAAATTATTTTAAAATGAATGAAAGACGGGTGTCAACCAAAGAGGTATAATTTAATAAATAAACCTAATGGAAGGAGTGTTGAAAAGTCTGAGCAGGAGGCGACTGGACGACGCGGAGACAAAAACTAATTTTTTTTGGCAAAAAGAACAGGAGGGAAACAACTGGAATGAAGCCATTTCCTAAAGCCGACCTGGACTCCAAGGGTTGTAGCACTGATGACATAATATATGGAATTACTCACGGCACTGAATGCCCAGCATGATCCACAATCGCCCTGAGAATGAACTTTCGTCACGGCACCTTTAGCTGTCCAGTTAACGCTGTCAGGGATCGACCCGTTTCCCAGTGAGATGAAGGTGTCTCCCTCCAAGTTTTCGGATCTAAACATTGGAACGACAAAATATTATTTGTATATCATCGACAAGAAGGCGGTCTGCATTGCTCTCGTATCAATCGTGACACCCCAACTATTGAACAATATAGCGAGATGAAAGGGAAAGCTTGCGAAGAGCCTGGCTTCAGATATAGTAACTAAACACTCTTCTTCTATCTGTATTTATAAGCGCCCATCTCATAGCGAGCGCTTATTCATGTACTTCTTACTTCGACAAATGTCGCTCTTGCTAGAAAATTGAGAATGTTTCCTGTGATACTGACGCAAGTTTTATGTTATACTTTCATCAGTTCGGAACGCACTGTTACAGCCACCTAGCGACAAAAAAAGGCAAGATAATTTGACATTTGATGAACTTCGTTCGCCCTATAACATTCACTAAACTAGGGCGATTACTTAAAAAAAATTATTGACATAAATTTATTGCAAGATTCATTTATGTAAATATTTTTAATAATTAGGATGGCAACATTATGCTCTTTTTAGTTTTCTAGTTTAAAGCGAATTTATGTTTCTTCTTCGCCCTTCTAAGAATATAAAACTTTGTAAATATTAATATTTCATATATAATACGATTTAGATCGCTGCGATGTCAAAACGTGATTTCGGCAGTGGGAAAGCATCTTAGAAAGGTTACGTGTATGCTGTGGGCTGGTTTATCACTACTGGATAAGTACGTAAATTATTGTGAGAACTTATGCTTCCTATTTTGGCCATTTGAGCCGATAATAGGAAGTAGTTCCGGCATTTTAATCACTACCAACTACTAGTGACAAATTCCGTATCTAAAATTTGACATTTAGGTAAATATTTGAATCCAAAATTTTGCTTTAATTCTTAAATTGCCTACTTTTAACAGTATGGACTTCGATGATACATCGAGCGATGAAGAACGAAAATTTTAAAATTTTAAGGGGACTGATTCTTTTTTCTCAAAAACTTTCTAACACCCCCTCCTGGTAATTTTTTCATTTAATTTTTGGAACCGGTTCCAAAAGTAACTAGTTCCCCATTTTCTCTAGTATGAGAAACTATATAAACTGTTATGCAGAATTCTTTTAATTGTGTTGAATGCTCTTCTGATTAAAACATTTATTAACGTGTTGATAAAGATTAAGCATTACCGATGATACTCTAATAATATTTCATGAAAATAACTTTAAAGATACTTTCCTGAATGTGGGCTCATTGTTCTACAAAAATGGTTAAAACCCAACTCGCTGACGTTGAATGCAAGTAAAATAAAGTACATACATTTTTCAATTAACACAAGAGGACAACCAGGGAATGAATACAATTTAAAATTACACGAATGCCAAAGCAATTTTTCGCAATGTTCATGCCCCCTTATTACGCACACAGACACTATAAAATATCTTGGCATAGAAATTGATGAAAACCCTCGGTGGGATACTCACATAAATGTTATTACAAGTAAACTCACAAAATACAAATATTTTTTTAAAAACAACAAATATATTATTTAAAAATGATGTTAAAACGTTTACTATGCGCAATGCCTCTTCCGCCTCAAATATGGTATACTAGGATGGGGATCGGCAACTACTAACCACATGAAACAATTGTCTAAAGACCATTTCAAAAGTTCCCATAAGAACGCCAACAAAAAAAATCTTTTGCATTACCTATCATCCAAAATATCTATGCTTAGAATGTTTTAATCAAACATTTAAAAAATTTTACCGGCCATTAAAAAAAAAATTAAAAAAAAAAAAAAAAAATAAAATAAATAAAAAAAACCGAAAAGGCAAATGATTTCAGAAATCAAATCAAAATTTGGCTCGAAGAAATGAAAGAAGAAGTGTTATCCCGGATCTTCAGAAGAACTTCGTAACAAACAGTTTTTTAAATAAAACCTAGTCCGCCTTAGCACGGAAAACCTTAGTGAGGAGGAGTATGAAAAACACTTCTAACTGTCTTGTTAGCTTTGAAAAAATTTATTAACTAAATGAAAAAAATATGTATTGAAAGTGATTAAAAAAAAACAGACATCTATTAATTTATTTTATGTGGCTGGCTGAGATATCGATAGGAAATCAACAGTTTATAATCTTGGATAATTTTTGTAATGCCATTTTTGAGGAAATCAACTCAAGGGTGCTGTGCAAGGCTAGAAGATTATGTTCAATAGAAGTTTGATTGAATGAGGTACCTTAGAAATAACTAATTATTCACATTAAGGGGAACGGCTGCGCGGCCTGATTCATACAAAACTTAATTTAAGGGATTTGAGGCCAAAATACTCAACTAAACCTAATGATCTTTTTTTCGTCAAAAAGTTTCTAAATATCTACTTCGAGTTAGAAGTAATTCATTTATTTTTGTTCTACGTCATGAAATATAGGCCATTAAGGGGGAAGACTCAAATAAGGCGCTAAACGTCACTCCGCAGTATGCTAACGTAAGCAATACAACACATAATTTATCTGCAAATTCTTAACGGAAAATTACGAAAGTGTCTAAGGTTTTCAATGACGTAAATTCTTAAACTGTAAACTTTTACACTATATATGAAATACCTACTGCAATTTTAAATAAAACGCTCGACAGTACCTTTTCCGTTTTGTTAACTGCACCCATTACAAACATGTTTCATTAAAATCAATAATAAACGATTTACAAAGCGTATCTTTATATAAGTGTATATTCATGGGTATTTTAAAATTATAAAATAATTTGCAAAATTACTGCCTCAACACAGGCTAGCCTAGTGAGGCGGGTTATGTGAAACTTCAACTCTAACTGTTATTATAATATTTTCTATTTTACTTGCCACAGTACACTTACATTTTTATATTGTACATGTCTTTTAGTTATAGTTAAAATTTAATTACAATAAAGATATTATTATTATTATTATAATCCTTCCGCAATCTCAGAGTAAATAAGATTAAGAACCATGAACGTTTATTAAAAATAATTCAGTAAATCTAGATTTTCGCTGTAATTCACTCAAAGTTTCCGAATTTTTAAATTCAGTTCCGTCATAAAGAAATTGTACGGGAAACGTCAGCCGCCGTGCGATCTTTATAAAATGAGAGATTTCATCGGAACAAATCAGTTGAGAGAAGACATTTGAAGGGAACGGACGTCCATTTTTAAGTCGATATTTTGTCAATTTTATCACGAATATCTGGGGAGACAGGTGTTAGACTGGCACCCAACTTACAGAACGTGGAAATTGCATATTTTCGATATACTCGTATTTTTTATTTAATCATATTTCTTTACAACGTTCTTCAAGATGGGTCAAAAATTGGTTAATTTATTTTCACGGCACAACATAAACGACCCGCGCACTGGAAAAAAACAGACGGACGTGGTACAGATCTACAAGGTTATCTTTGCAGGCGGTCAAAAGCAAAACTAAGGAATGAACCAATTATTTTTTAAATCTATAAATTTTTGTGTCCATATAATGTACAATCGTGACGCCCCCGACTACTTTTTTTTTATATGAATCACGCACAAGAGCCCCAACTGCTCACAACTGTCTGGAGCCAGTGAGACTATGGCATCCTCGATTGGGGAGTGTTGTGAGGCTGAAGGTATTGGGGAGGGGAAGGAAAAGGGGAAGAGGAAGGTGGGGAAACATATAAGTATGCCGATCTGTGCCTATCAAAGTACTTAGTTTTAGCGGATATCTTGAATTTCTAGATATTCACACTGATTTGGTTCAAAAACGGCAAAAGTCATGTTAGGGGGGTGCTGAACTCAAATCTAAAGTCATTTTGAATTTTGAGTTCTCCATATGGCAGCTTTGCATGACTGCTCTTTCGTTTATAATAAAACAAATTGTATTGTTTTAAAACACGAATAAACTTCTGCTATTTGTTATACCTACTAGTTGGTTATCTATATATCTTTTCATGTTTTCTATATCATGACTACTCGTTTTTTGTAATTGTAAAAATTATTGGAATATCAATGTTTTATAATAAAAATAATGAATAATTAGTATTCTTTTAAAACGTGAATACTAAACTTCTACTATTTATTATTCCTATTAAATGGTTATGTATATATTTTTCAATGGTGTGCATTTATTTTATGGAGAGAATTATGTATGTCGGTTTATGAAAATAGCATACCTATCCTAAAACACCGACAAAGTATCGAACGATCCAGTGAAGCATTTGTAAAGCAGAGGTACCCGGCGTTCCCCGGGGTCATGAATGGTTTTGTGTAAAGTTTAAAGGTTGTGATGTATTACCTCTACCCTGATATAATATCAATGACAAATAGGATTTAAACAGTAATTGCAATAACACCCAATGTGGAGTGTTTTCTAATATTGTGTACTATGTGTTTAAAATCATATCTTCTCAAGCATAAAGTTTTTAATTTATCGTTTTAATATTGACTGACCTACCAGGTAAGTATGTTTCTGTATCTGATAGGACATAATAAGATAAACTCTAGCAAGTAGTATTTGTACAGCGCCCTTGGGGCGATTTTTCAGAAAAACGGAGCTATAAAAGTCATCCAAATATTATTATTATTTTCCACTAATTTTCTTCTTAGCGTCAAGCGTGGGAAATTTTATCAAGAAGTATCAACAATCTGCTTTTTATTTTTTTTACAGTAACTCCACACAGGAGACCAAGGAGGAAATAATTTCCCTCAAGGCCTATACCATCTTTGGGGATGCTGTGTGGAGGGTCTTTTAGAGGATAGGAAGGAGTGAACTTGGGTCTTGAAGAGACCCATGTTATAGGATGGAGGAAACACAGAGGCCGGCAGATCATTCCACAGCTGAGCTGTTGAACACAAGAACGAGTCGTAGAAGCGACCCGTTCTCATGTGACAAATGTCAACCGTGTGCAAATGTTGGGCGCGCCTTTGGCGTGTTTCCCGACTATGCACCGGTGTCGAAGGGATCAATGACGCTAGTTCCTCGGAGCATCTTCCATTAAAATACCGGCAGAACAAGGACAGCATTCCCACCCGACGTCTGTGCTCCAAAGATTGCAACCCATTTGTTAAGATAGGCGAATCTATCAAACGGACCGCCCGTTTCTGCACAGAGTCAAGGTTTTTTTTCAGATATTTTGGAACTCCTGACCAGAGGTGGCTGCCAAATTCTACAATGGGGCGCACTTGCGATTTGCACAGGGTCAGCAGTTGTGTACTATTAAAGTATCTGCGGGCTCTGTACAATACGCCCAGCTTCTGAGAGGCTAACATTACTCGGGTTTCGATGGAGCCCCCATACCTGAGCTGGTCACTTAAGGTTACACCAAGCATATCAATGGAGGGCTTGTTGGGAAGATTGCTTCCATTAAAGGAGACTAGATTGTCATTTCGATCCCTTTTAAGGGGAAGGAAAGGTTGAAGGCGGTAGTTTTTTTTAATCTCTTCTTTATCTTTACCATTAATACTATCATTAAGTTTACCGCATAAAAATGGAACAAGCATTCGACTAGATAACTTAGAAGCGTTAGAAATAAAGAAAGCTAAAAACACTAATAGTAGATTCATAAATAATCAAATAAATTTAAATAAAATTCCAATTCTTAAATTATTCCCAATAAACAAAGTACACACACTTCCCGGTCAGCAGGTACCTGCTGATCTCCCACCCTTGGCTCTCCACTCGCCTGTTTTTATCAATCTATAACACATGTGTATCTTAGTTCATAGTTTTGTAGTATACTGCCCTGAAGAAGCTACGGTAGTAGCGAGACCCGGTCGGCAAAAGTATAAAATAAAAGTGATAAAATAATTTATTGTTTTATTTTTTTAATTATAATGTCGCATCACCAAGTTACCGCTTCATATGAAAATATATTATAAATTTAATTTGTCTTTAAATGAATACATTCAACCTAGTGCGATTAATTTAACGACATGATTAACAAGGAACATGACAATGGACTATTCAAAAAGGCATTCATCATTTTTTAATACATTCAATAAATCAAAATATATGTTATTTATAATTTCTTCAAAAGATTGGTGTTCACTTTGTGGCGTAATTATTAATAAATAAATCAAAAATTACTTTGTGATCACCACTTTATTAATATATACACATATCAACATGTTTTGAAAGCGATGCTTTCTTCATCAGGAATATACAAAATACTAAAATATAATAATATTTTGTATAGACAAATGATAAACATAGAATACAATAATATAAGAATGGACAAATTATAAACGTAAACAAAAATTGATTAAAGTAGGTAAGTAATTGATTACTAATGACCAAATATCGTAATGTAATTTTTTTGTGTACAGTGCCAGGAAACATTTCTCCCTCTTCCTTTGTCAACTGTGGTTAGAGATGCATAAATTTGGAGATAATCTTCTCTACCCAGTGAGCGGGCTGCCTATTGCTACTGTAAGGATTTTATTTAATTTATTTTAAAGAATTGTAAACTGTGCTTTATGTGTTAGCGGCACTTGCTGATAGCAATCTCATATTTAAGCCCGCTCAGTAAGGTAATGGAGGGTATAAGATGTAATTTGGGTTGAGATGAAGGGGGTCGGTGCTGGGGGTTCAGCGGCCGAGGTTGGAGAAGGAGGGGTTCGAGTTCGATTCAAATTTGGAGTAAAATGATTTGACTAAATCTCTTATATGTTTTCGGAGTTGAGGAATTTTCGAGCCCGTGCTAATTATGCTATTCCTGACGAACCAGGGATTTTTGGTGAATCGTACGAAAAATGTATTCTGGCTTTTTTTGAATTTGGAGTAGCCCATATGGGTGATGCGTATAAAATTGGTCGGAGTGTCGATGTGTAAATGAGAAGTTTGTTTTTTAGGTTGAGTTTACTGTTGTAGCTGATAAAGGGGTATAGTACATTTGCTCTCCGCCTCGCTTTCCCTAGTGTTTCGTTAATGTATGTGTTCCATCATAGTTTCCGGTCTGGTATCACTCCTAGGTAGTTGGCACTTTTTTGCCATGGTATGATTTTGTCGTACATTTTGTCTTGACCCACCGCCACCGGGGTGCCGCGAGTCCTTTGTCTTGACCCACCGCCACCGGGGTACCGCGAGTCCTTTGTCTTGACCCACCGCCACCGGGGTGCCGCGAGTCCTTTGTCTTGACCCACCGCCACCGGGGTGCCGCGAGTCCTTTGTCTTGAGAAGAAAACTGCAGCGCTCTTCGTAAGGTTCACGTCAATGCACCACTTGATATACCATTTTTGGATAAAGGCTTAATAATAACCGTTAGATAAATATAAATTAAAAGAATTTCACCCGTTTTTGTAATATAAATACAACTTAATGTCAGATGGAAGCAATGTTTGTATTTGTGAAAAACACCATCTCGGAAGTGGCTAGTGATAACCGATATTCCTTTTTTTAGAGTAAGTCTACACAGGAGGCCCTGAGGGATATAACTCCCCTCAAGACCTATGTCATCTTTGGGAATGCTGTGTGGAGAGTCTTTTAGAGGATAGGAAGGAGCAAACCTGGGTCCTGAAGACACCCATGTTGTAGGACAGAGGAAACACAGAGGCCAGCAGATCATTCCACAGCCGAGCTGTTAAACACAAGAACGAGTCGTAGAAGCGAGCCGTTCTTATGTGTTAACAATGAAGCTAGTTCCTCAAAGCATCTTCCATTAAAATACCTGTAGAACAAGGACAGCATTCCCACCTGATGTCCGTGCTCCAAATCTTGCAATCCGTTTGTTAAGATAGGAAGAATCGAGGATTGTGTCCCAAGACATAGTTATGAGAAAGTCCATTATATATGCCTACCTTTGCGGTGAAAAAGCGTGATGATGGGTGTTTTTTTTTAGCTAGTTAAGACCGGTCTAATATGCACATGCAGAGAATATGTGTATGTGTGTGTGTGTAAGGGGGGAGTATGTAGCTCGCCACGCAGCCATGTTTTGGAAGGCTTCCAAACTCTTTTTGGAAACTTTGCAAATTGTCCCCCGAAATTAGACAATTTTATCACCGCGCTGTGTGATCATTCTGCTCACGTATCTGTGTACCCAGTGTGTATCAGTCCTATACGATGTTTGTTTTCTGGTCAACATTTAAAACCAGTCAAAGTAAAATCATAAAACCGTTTTTTGTGACGCCAAACTATTTACCAACTTTTAGCGGTTAATATTTTGTTTGTATTATTATTTAAACCCCGGGGGCTTTTACATACAAATACATCATTTTTAAATCACATAAAAAAAAATAAAAACATTCACAAAAATTAAATTATACATGAAAAAAGTTAAGTTACACTTAACAAACTACAACAAAAGTTAAGTTACACTTGAAAAAAGAAAAAACAGCATCAAAGCTAAAAATACACAGGAATATAAAGGAACAGAAAAAAAGATCCGATATCCACAAAGTCAATATTAACATTAATAATAAATAAGCAAATAATATTAAAATTGTAGTTAACTATAATTTATAATCAGGTAGAAATAATTCGTTCAACCCTTTTTTTGAAATTCGCCAAATTTAGATTATTGTCAAATACATCCATATTATTTAAATATTTGTTACCAAGACTGTGTAAGCGTTAAATTGGGGAATGCAAACTATAATTGCAATGGGATATAGATATGTAAAATGTTAATGTTTATCTTGTAGTTCGTTTAGGTATGTATAGGTTGAAACTAATGTGTAACAATATTGATTTTAGATGTATACCCGATTTCAAAATTATTGGTTTTACTCGTGAGGAGAGTGGCTTAAAGAAATATGGAAATATGTCATTCATTCTATTCGGCTTTTTGTAACTTTTTGATGACCATTATGCTCATGGTTGATAACAACCTAGAATAAAATTTGACGAACCGCTGTGAGGCCGAGAATTTACGTCAAATGACAAAACATCAAAATGGTGCTGATCGTCAGTTTGTGACAATGTGACGGATATTTCTAATTGGCATATAAACATAAGCGTAAGTTTTTTAACATTTGTTGTGACGAGGTTTGTATGTTCTCCATATCTTAGATATTTGTTAATTATAATAAACATATTTTTTGTACTGTTCTCGGAATGTATTTTATAGCGATTACAAATAATTGAGTCAATGCATTTATGAATATAAATGTTATGTAATTCCTAAGAATGGCCCTCTTCTTTCATACTAAATGATATGAATTTCTAATCATTGTAGAAAATAATATTACCATAACCTAAATGAAACATGAAAATGGAAAAAAAACGACAGAAAAAAAGATTCCAGATGCGGTTGAAATCTTTTATTTTCTGTCATTTTTTTTCCGTTTTCATGTTTCATTTAGGTTATGTTAATATTATTTTCTACAATGATTAAATATTAAAATGAGATTTTTAAACCTCAATAAAAATAATTAATAATTAAAAATTGGATACGAATTTCGTTTTTTCCGAGTTATATACCTGTTTAAGTTAGTGTAACCAAAGTCTTAGCTTCTTATACAACCTTCTGCTTTGGAGTTTAAATTTTTTTTTTTAAACGTTTTTTATGCAAGATGGTTTCAAAAAACTTATTTTATTTGCCCCGTCAATATTATTGACCATAATTTTAGTCAGCTTTGCAATAGCATTTTCTGTTTCTAGAGCTGGTCGAAAGCCGAAAGAGTTATTAGTTAGTATCAAATGATTTTCAGGGTAGAGGCTGAGACGATTTTTAACGATTTTTTCGATAGGTTTTGGGATTGAATTAAGTAGAGATATTGACCGATAATTGTATACCTCCGATTTGTCTCAAGTGGTTCGGGAATATGCCTGATGTATAACGAAGATTACAAATAAACGCAATAAGATTTGCTATAAGTGGTTTCAATACTTTTAGCAGATTTGCCATAGCTTCATCTGGCTCACAAGCATTCGATGTCTTGAGTTCATCTATCAATGTTACTATTTCATTAGTCGTTGTTTGTATCACGTCTGCTTTATAATTAAAAACAGGTAAGGGTATGTTACCTAGATATTCCTCAAGGGTCGGTATTAGGACTAATTTTAATTATAGTTTATATAAATGATATAACTAAAAACATAAAAATTTACAAAATCAGACTATTCGCAGACTATAAGTTAATATACATTTCGTGTAAAGAATATACAGAAGCAAAAAATAAAATAAACGAAGACTTACCAATTTATTGGGGATACAGAAATGGGCTCGTTATTGTTTGACTATGACATCGGAGGGTTAACCGCGTCCCGGGAAGGGCTACAAGAGTAGATCTACCGCTTCATTGAAAAATGCACGACGGCAGGAATGAGGATGAGCACCGCAAAAACAAAAGTTACGGCTATAGGAAGAGACCAAACTCAGTTTAATATCTACACTAACAGGGCACAGTTGAAACAGGTTGACCAATATAAAATACCTCGGGGTTGAATTTTCAAGCGATGGCCGGCAAGACGGAGAAATTGACGCTAGAATAGATGCGGCAAGCGTAGGTTATATACTGAAAACTTTTTTTTTTATAATCGCAATAACATAATTTTATTTTTTTTGCCTGAAATCAATTTTTATTCAAATTCTCGTCTTATTTGAAAACCATCAAATCATCAATCCGCGCTATTCCGTATTTAAAATTTGAATGGTCCCCGTGTAACTCCAATTCTCGGCGCGTTTCAGCTTTTGATCAATTTATGACGTGCTGATAAATATACAACATTATTGGTCATAAACAATTTCCTAAAGTTGCTTTTTGTACTTACTGAACAAAATATAGTCAATATGTTATTTAACTATTTGTTGCACTCTCTTCGGGTCGCATACATGAGTTTCATCGTAGGCTCATAAATCTGAGTGATACGTAACTCAATCTTATCAACATGACTCAATAATATTATCTTTTTTTTAGTAGTCAATTTTCAACGAATTTTTTTCCTCATAGCCAACCAGTACATTTCAAACACGTATATAATTGGTTACTCTGTAATATTTGTTTTCTCATCTCTTCATAAGTACGTTCATACGTTTTTTTCCGTACTACATCTCTTTATACTTAATTATTATATCTTTTTTTTAGATATATTATGTTACCATACTATGTTAATACTAGCTTTTTCCCTTCTATTTTTGTATAATGGTACTTAATATGAACTAAACTTGTCAATTTGTCCTAAAACCGAATTTGATCCCTGTTGGGCATTCAATGAATTGTTACATTTTATTGTTGAATAATGGTGTTTCAAATAAATAAATAAAATTATCAAAATGGCGCTGGTCGACGATTTGATGATCATCAAAATAATGTGACGAGAATTTGATGATCATAAAAATAATGTGACGAGAATTTGAAATATCCAATATTAGTTATGCCAAGAATGGATTATTTCCGTAAATACACAGAGAAAAGCCCAATTCCCACGGTGGCTGCAAAGTCCTTGAAAACAAAGCCTTACTCTATTATCCGGTCTTGATATTATTTACAGTATTCGACATGGCATTGATT
>JAHDVE020005090.1:0-15942 GCA_022606495.2 Halesus radiatus | reverse complement strand
CAGAATAGAATAAAACACGCATTTTGGTGTCGGTTTTTTTGCGTAAATCGAAACATGAGGCCGATGTTAGGCGGGAATCTCAACCTTGTCGCCACCTGCATAAGAAGCTCGTGATTTTGTTTGAATTTTAGCCGGTGGATCGCCTTAATCCGTAGAAATTCGTCTACTTTCCCGGCTACACTTTGGCGGTAGAGTCAAAATTTCTAATTCGCATTAGCCTATAATAGTTTAATCATTATATATTACATGACATAAGTTCACTTCATTTTAGTTTGTGTCCATTCTTAGTTTTAGTTATTTTTGGAAAGGATACATACAAAATAATAAAAAAAAATACTATACCAGTGTAGAATTTGAATTAAACCAAGGGGCCTCAGCCGTTTTGGAGATTGGTAACTACTTTTTACTCCAGTATTTACGGGGATCGACTTTTAACACCTCTAGGAATCTCACAAAAATTTTTGTTGTTATTTTTTTTTCTTCTTCAAAAATTTGACCATGTAAATAAGCACGAACCTAGGCGAAAAAATGTTACACATCTTTTCAGACAATCGTATCCATAAATTGAAGAAATTCACATGTAAATTGCTTAGCTAGGCTAGCCGGTTAGTACTTACCTAAAGTCACCTAAATAAATCAATAAATAAAAATAAAAAAATAAAATAAAATTAAAAATTCACGCATCGGTGCGCAAATACGTCCACAGCCCGCAACACTGTAAATAACCAAAGTGTAAAATAAATTAAAAAAAACGTTAATATTTATTAAAAGCTTCTTACGCTTTTTAAGGTAATTTTATAGATATCTTCGAGTCCTAAAATTCATTTTATGAATACTTTCCAGTCCTAAAAATTAATACCAATAATTCAATAAATACCACCTCTTCTTGTGCCACCAATCATCTAATAAACGTAACATCAATAGAAAAGGAGAAACAAATAACCATGTAAAACTATTATCTCTATAAATATATTTTTCTAAAACTGTGTTCATCTGAAGCGACCTGCCAGGTAAGTATGTTTCTCTGTATCTGTTTGTACATAATTAGTTAAGAAATATTTGAACAGCGCCCTTGAGGTGATTTTTCATAAAAACGGCGCTATACAAATCATCCAACTATTATAATAATTATTATTAACAGACGAAGAATTTATAAGAAACTAGATTATTATTTAGCAAGCTCAATATTATTCCTCACTATTTAAATACGAATAATGGATGAAGGGGGTTAATACTGGAAATATTGTGTAGCAAAATTTGATGAGATAGCTGGACGTTAAACCAGGGGTTTAGTGTACTGGGGATAGAGGGAGTAGGGAGTACGGAGATTGAGGTGACACGTCAATTATGCAAACGTCGAATTCACCAGCTTTAAATTATATGTGATCGTGCAACGAATGAAATCTTGAAATCGGTCTACGCTGATCATTACACTTGTGAATCCATCGGCGTTGAATGTTTAGCAATGCTTGATGGTACTACGAGACATGCATGGATTTCCACGCACGTTAATATGAACGTAAAAAAATATTTTAAGGACCTTTTCTATTTCGATTAGCTAGTAAATAGTTTAAAGAAATTACTGATAGGCATTTTGTTGTTGTTGTTTGGTGTCGGGCTGGTTATGTTTGGGGTCAAGCTGGTTATGTTTGGGGTCGGGCTGGTTATGTTTGGGGTCGGGCTATTTATGTTTGAGGTTGGGCTGGTTATGTTTGGGGTAAGGCTAGTTATGTTTGAGGTCAGGCTGGTTATGTTTGGGGTCGGACTGGTTATGTTTGGGGTCAAGCTGGTTATGTTTGGGGTCGGGCTTGGTTATGTTTTGAGGGCAAAAATATCTGTGACGGGAGGGAAAATTTAATAAAATTATTTTTTGTAGGTACTCAAATAAATTTCAACCTTTAATTTTAATAATCGTAGTATGCCATTATGAGGAACGGCTACGTGGCAAGTTTCATAGAATATTTAATTTTGGATTTGAGGCCAAAATATTACCTGGAAATATTTTTATAATTTAGTTTTTTTATTTATTTATTTAATTAATTTATTTATTTTATTTCTTAATGTTTAACAAAGAAGCCGTAAAATGTAACCTTACTGGGGTACCCCGATCTAAGGTCACATTGTACATGGTTTTATATAAATATTATGAATTAGTTCAAATAATCCAGTTCAAGCTTTGCTGGATGGTATTTAAATCAATTAACGGGATGGCCCTGGCTTACCTATCGGAAATCTGCATCTCAGAAAATTTCAATTCACGCCAGTCAACTCTCAGATCAGCGACGGCATCGGCCATCGGAAGGCTGAAGGAACTAAAGCGCACACCAGATACTAAGTTTGGTGAGCGAGCTTTCAGCGTGTCAGGCCCTAAGCCTGGAATAAACTGCCATACGATCTAAGATTGATTAAAGACTCGACAGAATTCAGAGCAAAACTCAAAACTCATCTCTTCGGACAGTCATATCAATGAATGGTTCAGTTACCCAATAAACAAATAATCATAAATATTTGTAAATGAAAATAATTATTATAAAAAATCTCAAATAAATACCTACTCTTCTTTTGCTAATAACCTTCTAATGTATATAATATCAATGACAAATAGGATTTAAACAGTAACTTCAATGTCATGCAATGTGCAGTGTTTTCTAATATACAGTTATGTGTGCTGTACGTGCAAAGTCATATCATCTCAGCCCAAACCATTGTAATTTAACGATTTAACCTGGAGTGCCCTTCCAGGTAAGTATGTTTTCTTTATATGAACATAATAAGATAAACCCTAGCAAGTAGTATTTGTACAGCGCCCTTGAGGTGATTTTTCACAAAAACGGCGCTATACAAATCATCGAAGTATTATTATTATTATTAAGTACAGTTTGATAAAAAAAATAAGTAAGTTTTCGTAATTATGTTAAAATATTACTAGAAGAACATTATAATGCAATAAATAATAAAAATTCTAAATTCATAATTCGTCATATTGCCGGTGTTTCTGTCCAGTATTTAGTAGTTTTATATTCCCCAATTAGGTACACGTTCCGAACATCTCGTAGTTGAGTTAGTTCATCATCCAGGGAGTGTAGAAAGGGAGATATGTCTCTTGTTGACGGTGATCTGTATATCCCAAAAACTGAGATGTCATCATTAATGTTTAAAAGTAAACAGTTAACTTTAATTAATCTTTGAGTTGAATTTCCTTTACGATTCCTTGGATCTCATTTTTAAGATAAATTATCAGTTCGTCATTATGATTTTTATTTTGCGTGAAGTTATATACTTTATAGTTGTCCAGGTGTTTTGGTGAATATGTTTCTTTTTTTATACGACACTCTGCGAGTATGATGATGTCGATATCCTCATCAAGTTGTTGTAGCATCACCGTCAGTTCTACGAAATTTTTATTGATGCTTCGGATATTCTGGTGGAGTATTTTTAACGTTTTCGTTGTTTGGTTTTCTATGAAGTCATTAAGTTCTTCAGTTGTTAAAGTTGTGATGATATCGGGAGAAGGGTTATCGAATTCGATATCAGCTAAAGGATCCATTATTGGTATAAGTGTCCATTATTGTAGATGGTTATAAAAAATACTGCTGATATACAGGATTTTATTTTCAAGGTCGTTATGATTTTTTATTTCAGTTATTAGCGAGTCTTCGGATTTTCGTGTCAGTGATTTTCCGTTTTTTGAACCAAACGAATTTGATTTTTTTTTCTTTTGCCCTAATTTTGGTATTCCACAAAAGGTTTTTGTAGTCCGGCGTCAGGGCTTCATTTACATAAACTTTTTTTATAATTATCACCAATTAGAAGAGAAACATTGCTATTATTATTGGCAATCATCATTGCAATTTGTTTGTTATTCTGTTTGAAATTAAATATTAAGCGCGGAGGTTTTGTATCAGTTGGTTTCAGATATCTGAACTTTTCCGCTGGTTCGGATGTTATTCCGAAAGCAGAAGTAATTCTGTTTGCAACATCATGTGGCGTTTCGTTAGCCGATACTTTAAATCCTGTAACCTTAACGCACTTATCTAATTCTCTTTATTCCGATTCGGGTATATTTTCCACTCTAACGCTACAATTCTTTTTTCTTTACTTTCTAAATCCTCTTTAATTGTTTTAGTAAATCGAAGATTTTATTTAATTTTTCATTGATGTCATCGTACCTGTCGCTTAAAAATTGGGTTGGTTTTTTGGAATTTTGAAAACACTTGTGATTTAAACTCACCCAGTTGAAATCATAAATGAACTCACGAAATAAAGACCACTTAAGTAATCGAATTATAGCTATTTCCTAGGCAATTTTAGAAATCATTTGCGGGCTTATGGTGATTAAAAAAAAGTTTTTCCCCATTTAATATGAAAATATAATGAAATACAAAATGTGAAAATTAAAATAGTGTTAAAATGAACATTATTATTGACTTCAATTTAAATTAAAAACGACCAATTTAAGTTGTATCACAAATTTGACGTACATTCTTAAAAATATTGACCCTAAAAGACGCTGTTTTTTAAGATTTTATTTAAGATTTTTTTTAGGTAATTAAATTAAATACACGCCTGCAAATAATTTTCAAAGTTGCCTCTAAAATCATGAAAAATTGTTATCTTTCATGGCCTATATTTCATAATTTAAAACAAAAATAAATAAAGTACTTCTAATTCGTACTACATATATTCTGTACATTTAATTTTAAAAATATCATTGTGTTTAGGGGTGGGGGCATTTCGGCCTTAAATCCCAAATTAAGTTTTGTATGAAACAGGGCGCGCAGACGTTCCTCTTATGTGCCAGAATTACCGTGGAGTCATTTGAACCAACTTCGGTAACCCTTTTAACAAATGTGATTTATTTTATAATCGTGGTTAGAATCTTCTAAAGTTTCAGTGGAGTAAATAATTAATCCCAGTGCGCAGGCTTATCGCTCATGCGCTTGCGTCCGTAACCACTTCCAACCCGCTTCAACCAATATGGTTAATTACGGGCTATCCGTGACCTCTTTCACTACCTCGAAGAGGATCGACTTTGGATGGGGTGAAGGACCATGCCGGCGGTCCTTGGCCATTCCGGCTGCCACGGTATATCACTGTCCATCCACGCCCAGATGGTGGTGCTGGTGGGAGCCAATCAATGGTGGAGGATGCGTTTGGTTGCCAATCCTTATTGTAATGATCTGGATGGTTTTGCAGTTGCGAATTGAATGTAAAAAAGATTGAGGAAAAGGTTTTAAGCGACTATGGCATATGATAGAGGGAAATGGTAAAAAAAGAGTCTCGCCGATTTTACCATTCACTGTGGATAATTCAATTGTATCTTCACTTGTTTCACTGGATATTATTATAATTTTACGGAACTTGCGTTCTCGGTGGCGTTTTAATTGTACTGGTGGCAAAAGGTGGAAGGGGGCAAGGGAGATGCATATAATCACACGTATAATTTGGAAGTAGGTGACCGATAAATTGGCGTGAACACCCGGATAAACTTTAATTTAACTGACCGGTTACACGATCACTGAACATCGTGGGATATTTCAGGTGGACAACACTTTTCTAAGATTGATACGTCTCTTCCTGTTTCGAGGCCAGGAAGAGAACACGCGACGTCTAAACGATTTGTCAAAAAATATTATTATTTTATTTTTAGCCATTAAGATTTACTGTTTCGACAGCCGTCAAACACTTGGAGCACGGCGACATTAGTGATATCAACAGTTCTTATATAGGCTTTCCCTAATATCATTAATTCCTTCCCTCTTCCTGATTGCCTTAGTAGTCTACTTAGTTCAGTTAATTTGTAATATTTTTTCATAAACCCTTTACTTCATTTATTTATTTTTTATTTAAGTGGAAGTCAAACAGTATACAGGAACATATTTTATAATATACGGGTAATATAGCTCATATATGATTAACACCTCTAAAATTAGTGAATCGTTTAGAGAATATACCTCACACATATTATTACATCCTATAACACAATTCTAAAGCTTGTTTGGACAGGAGGACATGTCATTTTCAAGAGTAATTAGATATTGAGTGAGACATTTTCAATGCAGTTTTTTATGACATGATCGTGGAGAAGTCGGATTACTTTTTGAAATATGTGAATTAAGAGATGAGTTATACCATAGTGAGCATTTTGCGTGAATTGTGAGCATCTATAAGTTAGTGTATATGTAAGTAAAACTGATCGAGAGCAGCTCGTACCAGTTTATTTTGTTATGTTTTTTTATTTATTTATTTATTTACGGACCAATTGTCCAATTACATAAAATACGTAACATGAAATTAAATAAACAAGAGCTAGAGAAAAATAACAGCACATACTTAAGACGAGAATGAAGCAATGACAAAAGAGGAAAAAAATATACAATTGAGAGAACACTCAAGTCAAAGCCTGAACATGGTTTTAGAAGAGTTCATGACTTAGAGTTCTAATTTCGTAAAGCCCTACAAAAATCATTAACACTGGTAGCAAAAATTTCAAGGCCCTGGCTTGAGTTAACAAGTCTCAACATTCTGAACAGTGGAGAATGGTACCCATAATTAGTAGAGTGTTTATTAAGAAAAAGTAATTCATTGTTTCTGAGTCTACGGCAAGGAACGTTGAACTGAATGAGTTCCAATAAAGAAGGTGAGTCAAAAATACAATTAATTATTTTAAAAATACAAATAAGATCAAAGTCTTTCCTACGCTTACCTAATGTAGAAATGCTTATGGTTTGTTCAATTTCAACATAGGAATAATCGCCTCTTTCTCGCCCTAATCTCCATGCAATTCCACGTAAGAAGCGATGTTGTACAGATTCAATATGATGAATATGAAACAACATAGAAAGGAAACCAAATGATACTGGCATATTCAAGATGAGGATGAACTAGTGAGCAGTAGAGAGTTTTTAGGGTATTTATATTCTTAAAATCACAGGAAATTCTATTGATGAAGCCAAGAAGTTTTAGTGATTTATTTGTGACATTATTGATGTGGTCACGAAAAGAAATTTTACAGTCTAAGGTGACACCAAGGTCCTTGATTGATTTGACGGTAGATAGGGAGACACTACTTAATTTGTAATCGAGCAGGATCGGTTTATTTGCTCTATAAAATGACATAATTTTGCATTTATCAATATTTAGTTCTAGGCAGTTCATTTTACACCAATCAATAAGAATACAGTCATAGTATGATTTTATTATTTTAAGGATTTTATTGTCATCTGCAAAAAGCCAAAAGCGCTAGTAAGAAAATGCACCGGCAATATCGTTAATAAATATGTTAAAAGAAAAGGAGCCAGATGGGCACCTTGCGGTACTCCAGACGTTACTTTAGTAATAATAGATTCAAAGTTATTTACTTTGACTCTTTGTTGTCTATCACACAAATAAGATTTAAAGAATGATAATAAAGGGTTTCTTATACCGATAGCATAAAGTTTGGCAATAGAGTGATTAACTTTATCAAAAGCTTTAGAAAAGTTAACAATGGTATTAGTAAAGGAAAGTAAATTTGTTGTGGTAGATTTAGCAGATCTAAATCCATGCTGTTGTTCAATCAGAATATTTTTGAAGACGGGGGTGATTTTCTTTGTAATGATAGACTCAAATATTTTTGGAATTTGAGATATAATCGATATTGGCCTGTAGTTTTCGATGTTTGCCTTGTTTCCAGACATAAACATAGGTCTAATATATGAAATTTTCCAGGAGTCAGGAAATGAGCCAGATGAGAGGGATAAGTTATATAAGATACAAAGTGGCTGAGATAAAGTATATTTACATTCTTTCAATAAAATTTCAGGAATTCCACCAGGGCCAGTACTTACCTTCCTAGAGAGATTATTTAAAGAATAGAAAACATCTATAAGTGAGATTTGACAATTATTCAAGTCGATATTTTCTGTATAATTGTGTGAGTTGATGGTGCCCGATTTATTAGAATAAACAGAGGAGAAGTGTTTTGCAAAGAGGTTAGGTGTGTCAAGTCCATTTGTAGCATGAGTTTCATTATAATACATACTTCTCTCAATTGACTAAATTTTGGATAGTGCATAAGGTTGCTCGAATCTTTAAATAATTTGTGAGTTTTTTTTTTTCACACATAGTCATACGTACATTCATAGTCACCACGTTTGAAGACCTTTTTATTATTATTATTAAGAATGGTAAATATATATATTAAAACTGAACTTTTAATAGGTTTTCACTCCCTTGTCTAAATTATTCAAATTACAAAAATTACAAAAGGGATGGAATGGTGGGAGGGAGGGGAATGGAATGGATCTAGTCTGTATAGAATAATATGTATTATGTGAATGTTATTTTTTGTTTTTAGGTTTGAAATATCAAGTATGAAGCGTTAAAAATGAGTGAAGCATGGTGAATAAACGTCTTTTGGTTTGGACATGGGCATTTCTTATTCCATCACTTAATGCAATCGATTCAGAAAATGGTGCATCTATCGTTATGCAAGGTGTACGTCTTAGACAATTATTGAATCGACTTTGACATAATCACTACAGAGAACGAGGTCTTAGTCGAGAGTTGTGAGGTGCGTTTGGCGTGCCCTTGGCAAGTGGCCACTGCGCATAGTTTAAGGCCACCATGCTTTAATACATTTGTACACTCATTGTGTTTGCATAAACCTAATTATTAAAGTCAGTGACCAGTGCATTAACTCGCTGTGTCCTACCTGATGTTGTACGTGTGAGATCCAGAGCCCCTCGACATCATACTTTTACGATAAAGGAACGTGACACCAGTCGCTGATCGACTCATGTAAGCAGTATGTTCAACCCTCCTTTCTGTGCTGTAGTTAACTGTGTCATTATTTTAAATTAATAAATAATAACTCTCCGACGTCCCTCTCCCCGTTAAATAATATGCCCGATTTGAGATTCACTAGAGAGAGAGAGAGAGATTTAAACCTTAGATAGAAAATGTATTCCCAATCGATATTATAACCTCATACGTACTACCTGTAAATGCCTTCCCATAAAATAAACCTTGGCTAGAAGATGCACATCTCTTTCATTTGGTAGTTAAGTACCCTTTATTCTTTGAGCCAGTTTGAGGCTAACGTTGACTCGCACCTGCAGAAGAGAGTCACCTGCCTTATCTACTGAGCTAACCAGGTAAGCCCGTCAGGTCTCCATTATTACTCTGACGCTGCATCGTAGGATTTGTACCCAATCTTGACATTCATTACAGTGCTCGTCATTTCTAACAACATTTACAAACAATATTGAATCGGTGCATATGTATTATAATAGATAACATAAAAAAAAAGAATTTGACGTTTTCATCCAGAGTTCAATAGTATCAAATAAGCTAGCTCTACTCGATGAAAAAAAACCGTACTAATGCATGCTTATACTGTAACATCGATGTGCCAAATATGTCAAAAACATCCAAGTACTTGTTCCCCTGATTTTGAATCTATCGCACAGGGAATAATATTGTGACGCTGAAGTTTACTTGTCACAATAAAACCGTAGGTACTGTCTCATGAAGGTAAACCCAACATTTATGAAGATTTTTTAGCAGATATCCCTTAATTTATAAGGATATCCATATGTCTTCTTCTTGTGAGTGCCACTCTGGATATCCACGGGTCACAAGCTAGCGTTGATCAGCGAGTAAGACACCTCCACCCGAGTGCTCACTAGATACATAATGGTTTTGATGCCGGAGGAATATATCATAGCGATTGCCGAACAACCCTTCATTGTGGATGCCGTCAACGAGTCATGCTTCAATTAAAGCAATAATATCATCCGTTAGATCTGATAGCTAAGCTTTACATACGCTGCACCCATTTGGGGTCACGCAGCTCACGCAGCTTAGATAAACTACAAACTCTGCAAATCAAAACTATTCGACTGGCGTTGAATACGCCCAAGTTGACCAGAGTTACAACTCTACATAGAGGCAAACATTCCTCTGATAAGGGAGCTAATTGTATCACACTCGGAAAAATTCTACGCCGTCCTAGCCGGACATTAACTCTCTCGCTCGATATAGCGAGAATCAAATTACCAAATACAAAATATATCAAATTACCAAGTAATCCCTAAGGAACTGGCATTTACTAATAATTCCCGCCCAAGTTGCAATAAAAATACCTCCAAGTAATGTTTCAATAGAAAATCCATTTTGTAATTATCTTAGAGTCAGTTAACTCATTGTTTAGGAAATCTGCCAATGAATAATATCAAAGTCCAAGTGAATCTGATAGCATTCAGCAGCGTATCAGTTTTTGTGCCTAGTCCTCTTACATTTTTAATGTATTTTTTCTCAGGCATTATGGGACTGATCGATCTTAAATTTGCGTTATAGCTATTTTTTAATGTATATACCATATACATATGCAACATATATTTTAGTATAATATATGTATAGCTAAGTGGAAACCTGTATGTGGTCAATTTTATGTCCATCAGATATTACATTTGAATGTAAAAAGGTCTCCCAATAAATGAAATCAGTTCTATTAGATAAACGCAGTTTTCATGATGGAATCCTTGCAAGGTTGACGTTCCGAGTAAGGTTAACAGATTATAAACATGGTTACAGTTTCCTTATTGAGCGGCGCGCGAGCGCCGGTGGCGCGCCACCGCCCCTGGCCGCACGACTCGTGGCACTTGCAGCTGGCGCGGCGCGCGGTCTCGTGTTCCTGCATGCGCGTGGCTTGGCGCACCGCGACGTGGCGGCCAGAAACTGCGCGTGAGTGCCTTGGCTGCTTGATACTGTTGCTCTTACTGCTGATGTTACTATAGAATGTACATGAAGCCGATGTGATTGGTTGCAGGGTAGACGAGCACTTGCAGGTGAAGGTGATGGACACGGCGCTAGCGCGAGACCTATTCCCCGCGGACTATCACTGCCTGGGGGACAACGAGAACCGCCCCGTCAAGTGGATGGCACTGGAGGCGCTGCAGCACGGACAATTCTCGCGCGCTTCCGACGTGGTACTCATACTTACCGACTGGATAGCAACAACTTAGTAGAAACTTTGGTTCGAGTACCACAGAGATTCTAAATATCACTTTGTGTAAAACCAAAGACCGAAGACGAATCCATACACGAATGCAATATGTATCCAAATTTCATTTAATTTTCCTCGATGTTTGCCTATACTAAGTGTTAGTGAATTTATTGTAACAGCATTGTTTATTGTACACAACACAGCCTTCAAAAAATGCGGCGTCATCGTCTTCACCCAAAATAAAAACCCCATTTATTTTAACTCAGAACCTGCAAAGATGTAAAAAAAGTAAACATTCGAGTCTAGAATCCCAGGTATATATCACATACAAAGCGAGAGAGTGTAAAATCGTTTCCCACGATTCATTAATTTTCAGGCTTTCGTTCTTATTTGAGTCATGAGGAGTCAGTCATGTTTTTCGGGATTTCGTCACTGGAGAGCTGTAGAAATTTCGCTGACGTACTATTTTTAGATAAAATAGCCACCTCTCGCATTGACGTGAACCCGACCAAGAGCGCTGCAGTTTTCTTCTCAAGACGAAGAACTCGCGGCGCCCGGTGGCGGTGGCGGTGGCGGTGGCGGTGGCGGTGGCGGTGGCGGTGGCGGTGGCGGTGGCGGTGGCGGTGGGTCACGTCAAAATGTACGACAAAATCATAACAAGGCAAAAAAGTGCTAAGTACTTAGGAGTGACACTTGACCGGAAACTACGATGGAACACACACATTAACGAAACACTAGCAAAAGCGAGACGAACAGCAAACGCATTATATCCCCTTATCAGCTACAACAGTAAACTCAACCTAAAAATCAAACTTCTCATTTACACATCAACAATCCGACCAAAATTAACATACGCATCACCCATATGGGCTACTTCAAACACAAAAAGACTAGAATCATTCCAGAATGCATTGCTCCGACGATTCACCAAAAGCCCCTGGTTTGTCAGGAATAGCGTAATAAACACGGGCTCGAAAATTCCTCCACTCCGAAAACATATAATAGATTTAGCCAAAACATTTTACTCCAAATTAGAATCGAACTCGAATCCCTCCATATTCAACCTCGGCCGCTGGACCCCCAGCACCGACCCCCTCCATCTCCGCCCAAATTCTCCAGATTTATGCACCTCTAACCACAGTTGACACAGGAAGAGGGAGAAATGTTCCCTTGCACTGTACACAAAAAATTTACAATACGATATATAATAGCCACCTCCCTGTACTACTTCATATAAAAGTGTCTATCAGATAAACCGGACAAAACCACACATTAAACCTTCCTTATTGTACCACTAACTCAAAACTGTGACGGCCTCCATGGTCGAGGGGTAAGGCTCTCGACCACGAATCCGAAGGTCGCGGGTTCAAAATCCGGCGTGCGCATGTACATTTTATTTAATTAATTTGCGCTGTTTCAAAGTAAATTAATTTTTAAATAATATATTGTATATTTGCGCACGTTCCAGAGTGGAAGATAATCTCAGTATCGCCCTGGTGAAAGACCCCCATTCAGAATTGAAACTTTGCTTGAAGTGGCTTTTAGCCGTGTTTGGTGACCAGATCTGAATGGCCAGGTATTTCCCCACCTTCCTCTTACCCTTCTCCTTCCCCTCCCAATACCTTCAGCCTCACAACATTCCCCAATTGGGGATGACATAGTCTCACTGGCTCCAGACGGTTGGGAGCAGTTGAGACTCTTGTGCGGTATTCACTTGATGGAAATTAATTAAAATTTATTTTGTGATCACCACTTTATACACACATCAACATGTTTCGAAAGCGATGCTTTCTTCATCAGGAATACATAGAATACTAAAAAACAATAATGTCAAGTATAAACAAATGATAAATATATATAACGCAAAAATGTAAAAATAGACAAATTATAAACATAAACAAATATTCATTAAAGTAGGTAAGTAATTAATCAAAAATGATTGTAAATTTGTTTACATCAAAAGAAGGATTGCTTTCTGAATTGCTTTTATTCTTTTAATATCAATAAAGGTTTAAAATTTTAGATACAAATACAGCCGGTTTATAAGTAGAAAAGCGTTAGTAGTGAATTAAATTTAATAAATAATCTTTTTTTTAAATAGTTTTATTTCCATATTAATATTAATAATAAAAATAATATTTTTAATTTCCAATGTAAATTTATTATTCAATGTTTTATAACAATTTTTGATTAATTGCTTACCTACTTTAAATCAAATTTAATAACGTTATTATTAAGTTCTGCAAAGTATTTTTAGTTTATATTATTGTGACAGCTGTTTCGGCGTTTAAGGCCATTTTCAAACTGCGGTTAATCCGCACCATGACGACTTATTTACATAATTTTATTTATCCCCACCCAATTCTAATTCGGACGGGTTTGTATTTAATGTGTTATATTGTTTTGATAATGTGAACATACTGAGAAGTGGTGAATATATAATTTTCCTGACTTTATTAATTAATGTTCGTCATAGGATCATTCGTCCGTTTATTAATTTCTAATTGTTGAAGCAAGTATAATCTAAAACCCTTTCTTTCTATATGTGAGGGTTTAGGTTTGTTGTTGTCAAGCGGTACGAGATTATTCACTAAGAGATATTTTGCGAATTTTGAAAAAGTGCTTTTATAATTAATATAAAGAAATATAAAAATTAAATCTATTTAATATATCAGGTACATAATAATAAACTAGAAAAAAATGCATGTCTGGAATTTATCGTTCCAGTATCTGTAAAAATTGCAAAGAAATGCAAAAAGTGGTTTAAATATAGCTTTTAGAACCAATAATAATGTCGGAACAAGCCTAAAAAACTCAAAAATTAATAATAATAATAATAATAATAATAATCCTAAACTTAATAATAGTGGCATAAACGAATTAAAATGTGACCACGCCGACTGCAACGCTACCTATAAATGGCAGATGGGAAGGGCTTTCTCAACTAGATTCAAAGAACATATACGATGTTATAAAAATAAAAGCACTTCTTCAAAATTCGCAGAACATATTTTAGTAAATTATCATGTCCCTTATGACAAAACAAACCTAAATCCTTAGATATAGAATGGAAGGGTCTTGGATTAAATTTACTTTAACAATTGGAAATTAATAAACGAACGAATGATCCTAATATAACATTAATTAATAAAGTAAAGAAAATTATATATTCACTGCTTCTCAGTATGTACACTTATCAAAACAATACAACACATTTAAATAAATCAATTAATAAAACATTATCATTTAAATACGAGGAAACACATTATAAATCTGGAAAGCTCACATATTTCAGAATTTTAATTGTTTTCTAATTAAATCGGTGTTACCGATAATAAATCATTATTTTTACAGCCCGTTCAAATTAGAATGCGGTGGTAGTAATTAAAATCGTATACTCGTAAATAAATTGTCACAATGTGGATTAACCGTAGTTTAAAATTGGCCTCAAACGCCGAAACAGCTGTCACAATAATTAAAAAAATAAAAATGCCTAGAGAACTTAATTAATTTTGATTTACATAAAATTTAAAAAAATTAAATGGAGTTCTACGAATTAAACACAAAAACAATTAATATTTTTTGTTTATCTTTATAATTTGTCTATTGTTACATTATTGTTTTCTGTATTTATCATTTGTCTACACTTGACATTATTTTTTAGTATTCTGTATATTCCTGTTGCGGAAAGCTTCGCTTTCGAAACATGTTTATATTTATATATTAATAAAGTCGTGTTTAACACTTCCTTTTTGGTGCCAAATTATAACACGCTGCCCGGTGCAGTTACCCCATACAAATTATAACACGCTGCACGGTGCAGTTACCCCATACAAATTATAACGCGCTGCCCGGTGCAGTTACCCCATACAAATTATAACACGCTGCCCGGTGCAATTACCCCATACAAATTATAACACGCTGCCCGGTGCAGTTACCCCATACAAATTCATAACAATATTGCTTTTTAAACCAAAAATAAAAACTATGGTTGATTGTACTGCAAAATACATCTTAGGGTTATAAAATAATATTAAATATTAAAACGTTAGGAGCAAAAATGTTGGCTCAGGTAACCAAGTGTCTGGCACCGTAGGGGGACAGTTAATAAGTATTTTTAATTCATTTACATTTATAACACATCTAACAGTGAGTTCGACTTATTTAACTCAGCACCTCACAAGTTCAAACCTAAAATCAATAAATAACTTTCACATAATAAATAATTTACACGTACTAGATCAATTCCCTTTCCCCCCTCCCTTCATCCCATCCCCATAGGCTAAACTAGTAACCTTTTTTTGTAAATACTAACTAGTTAAGACGATTGAGTGAAAAACTAGTATTTGTTTATTTTTCACATGTATATGCGATACTTTATAAAGTTTTCAAATAAATAAATTTAATAAATAAAGTATAATAAAAACAACGCGATTAACATTATTATTTGCTTTCAGTGGTCTTTCGGGGTCCTACTCTGGGAGCTGGTGACCCTGGCCCAGGAACCTTATGCGGAAGTGGATCCTTTTGAAGTGGCGGCTTTTCTTAGGGATGGCTATAGATTGGCTCAGCCTGCCAATTGTCCGGATGAGTTGTAAGTTATTGACAAGTTCATTTAAGAATCACCGGGATTCCACAAATTATCACCATTTGAAGATATACTATGCGAACTTTATCCAACAAAAATTTTTTTTTTCAAAATTATCAGCTGCTTAATTTGGTACAGAGGACCTATTGTTTAATCTCCAAATCTGTAAGTTATTTACCGAGTTCATCATAGCAAGAAATGCGGAACTTTAAATTTATTTAATATTTCCAACTCCGTAAGTTATTTACCGAGTTCATCACAGCAAGAAATGCTGAACTGTAAATTTATTGACTCTTTCCAAGTGCTTAAGTTTAATTTAACCGACACTCCTGAAAAGGATTCTCTTCCCCAAGAGCAATCTAAA
>JAHDVE020005089.1:0-155563 GCA_022606495.2 Halesus radiatus | reverse complement strand
AATCTGACGGATTGATATTTTAGTGTATTTTCCTCTGATATCTTCTTGGATAGCATCATAATCTTGAATACCTGCAATATTAAAACATTAGGTACTTTTTATTTGGCAGTATAATTGTAAAATTATATACCAACCTAATGTAATAACGTAGGAATCTATGTAGAGGTATATATATATTTTTTTAAGTTGATAGGTACTTTATCAAACACAATGAATTTACCAATTTCCAAATCTTATTGTTATTCTTATTACTATTTTCAAATTTCTTTACACCGACGTTATATTTTTGTATTCCTTTTGGTGGGTTTTACGGTATAAAATCTAATAAATGATACAATTACCATGAACTCAATTCTGTGCATTATTCCACAAGCGTAAAAGACGTTTTTTATTATTGAGAACAAGATGGCATTTAAAATAGACATAAACCAATTTTGGTAGTGAATTTAAATTTACGCTGAAAAGTTTCAATTCAACACTTTTCGATTTGATTGCATAAATTAGGCAAGTAAGATCGTCTTTCTTAGAGATGTCTAACTTAGTTTCAAGTGGGCGGCTTTACGCTTCCGGAGGGCGGGGAATGCTAATACCTCCCCGGCCCTACCCACCCTGCCGCCCTGCCCTACCACCCCCCGCCATCCCGCCCTAACTCGGAGGATCCAATTCCCAAGTATACCCCCGGGGGATCGGACTTGTGTGTCAACTTAGTGACAAACTCCACCTTAACAATATTCTTCCAAGACGAAATCAACTATATACTACTGCTTTTAGATTGTATAACTGGGAATGCAGCGTTATGATGCTATTGGGCTGCCTATTATTCGGTGGGGTTGTTCATTATGGTTACGGTGCTGTTCTCGTACAGATTCCATACAGGTCGTCTTTCCGTATGGATTCGGTATCAAAAAATAGTCTTATTCTTTTTTTGATACCGATTTGCGTCTAATTTGGCGCGCAATATTTAACAACTGACATTGTCTTATGTAACTATTATTTTACGTATTTATTTAATCAATTGGAATATACAAAGCGTAAAATATTTATGTAGTCAGCAAGGTGGTTGCCACACTCCAAGAGTTTTTTTTCTAACAGAACAACGCGCAGTTGAATTACAAGTGTGGGTGGATCGCCTTTTTGCCTTACATCCCATAAATATTATATATGAAGGCCGAAGGTACACTAACTTAACTTACAATATATGTATTTTATGGTACTTTCTAAATATTGATTTGTATATTTTTGTGTTTGAATCATAAAATGATTATGTGAAATATTAAAAATAATTTCGCGATATTAAAAACGTAACACAACACTTACTCCGTAGTTCTTAGAGCATTGCTGCTTACTCTGTACCGAGAAGCTAAAAGTTATCTAGCAGGGCAATAATTTAAAGAGCCTAGTTAAAAAGGAGGATTTTATCCATCAAATAAACAACTTTACAGCTTGTTGTAGAATTTTTCCCTTTTGCAGCGTGCTTACACTTTTAAGGCGGTAGATTTGAAGAAGATTTCCTTTGGGCGAGTGATGAATAAGGGTGATAAAGGATGACGAAAGTTTTGTTTTAAATAATAAAGAACAAGTTTGGTTACGGCGTAACTGGTTTCTTTTACGTTTTAGTTGCGAGGTACGCATAAGGTAACTATGTAATATATTCTACCTAACCCTTTGTCACAATCAAGTCCTCAGAATTGAACATAATAAACATCGGCCTTGATGAATAATGACGTTTTTCTTCGAAATTTTGCGGAATATTAAGACCAAAATTGGCATGGTGGAGGAACTTAAGGAACTGGTCCGAGGTGGATAATTTTTTTCCTCCTCCGTTCTTCAGAAGATCGCCACTAAATTATACCCATCTTTTGAGAAATCAAGAACACTAGATATTAACGCATGTGATTGAAATTTAATTTATTAGTTATTTACGAATATTTATTTACGCGTTATTTAGCATTATTATATCGTTACCCGGGAGACAAGTAAAAAAAATATTGTAGGTAACCCCTCTGATATATTATACTCGATTTATGAAAAAAGTGGGTGAGGATACAACTGGACTCAATATTGATGACCTCCAACCCACCGGAAGTTCGGAATTTAATTGCTTTGACTGAATTGTATGTCACATCAAAAATCATCTAATTAGTTGGATGTAAATATGTATGAAAATATTTGAAAGTGAATTCTTATATAAAGGACTACCCTTTAAAGAATATTATACATTAAAATGATAATACATTAATAATGTAGTTGAAGAACGGAGGAGGCAATAAATGACTACATTTTGTGAGTAAAAACCCTCGATAATATACGAGTATGTTACAAAAAAGTGTCAACATAATATTAAAAGATGCTTGTTAGATGTTTGTCATTCATTTAAAATCAATATGATATCATTATTCAAATTAAATCCAGCATAAAATGAAATTTATTGTGGCAAATTTAATAGATTAAAAAAAATCGTCTTACGTCGTCTGGGCGTAAAAATATATTTTTTTTAATTGAAAATTTGTGTACGTAAGTACATTTTGAAACAGTCTATAAAATATGATAAAAATTAAATATGTAAACAAAAAAATCCCACAAAGGTAAAGCCTGTGTGTGGGTATTATAATAGTTTTTTGTTTATCACATTTCTATGGATTAGGTGAAAGTTTTCATTTTAAACAAAAATTAAGGTAATCATTTTCTTAAAAGAAATAAGTGATAGCGAAAATAAGAAAGATAAAATATGATATAAAGTGATAATAAGAAACGAACAAAAAAAATCCATTAGTTACGACTGTAAACAGAATTTACTGTTATTATCACATATACATAGGTACATGAGAATAATAAGATTTTAGTGTGCGTTTTAAAATCACACACAAGTACGATACTAATGTTTTGAAAATAGGTTTTATAAAAATGTATATATGTATTGTGTTATTCGTGTAATAAAAAAATATTGTGAAAACCCATGTGATCAAAATCTTATTAAGTATTTTTTTTAGAAATTGGTAAATCAATTTACATGCCGTTCGATCATTCAGTCATGATTCAAACCCTTTGGGGACATCGTGTGTGTAACACATGACGTGTGTATCGAACCTTTCTCTAAACTTCCATATTCTAAATCTATCGAAACGATTCCGCATTATTTATTCAAAGGTGTAAAAGGTAGATATTCAGATATTTTTGGAAGGTATATAATATAATTTTATGAGAGTAGAAAATAATAAGTATTTTCAAAATATTGTCAGAAAGTCTAATCCATTCTCATTACCTGAAATCATTAATATTGTAAGGGTTTACATTTTGCAGTAGTAGCCAAATTTTGTCGTCTGTGTCCATCAATTATTTTATTATTGTAAAGTTAATTCAACAAGTACGACCCATCACAATACAAATACTCACTAAATATCATTAATTTTGGAATAAATTTGGATATGATTATAGAATTTCAAAATGCAGATTATACAGGTTATTTTTTTTAAGGTTTATGAATTGGTAAAACTTGAAATTGAACTTTCTACCAGTATTTCCTGCCTTCTAAGTCTCAACTTCCCCTAAATTAACAATTTATTAAAAAAGAATATTTATAAAGATGGTATTAAGTCATCGGGGATTGAAAACACATACATTTATTTACACTGTAACTTATTTGCTTCAATTTTATTTGCTCAAATATTTAAAGTAACTAATTTTTAGAACAATCTATACTATTGAAATCTAACTGATTAAACATGGCCAAGATCACCCTTAATGGGTGAAAGCCAGAAAATAACAACAACAAAAAAAGCTTTGTTTAGCATCTTTCAGGGGACATTAGCCAAGTACTTGGTAGTTTTATTATTCTTGTTGGTAGTCATATATAACACAAATACAAATACTATATAAATTCTATCTGAAATACGACAAGTAGGTACTTACTAGGAATGATTTATTTTCGGAAGTACCTACCCAAATTTTGAATAAAAAAACGTATTAAACTCGTATGCATAATTCATATTTAAAAAAAAACATGAAATTTAGATAATACTACCTTATTCACAGAAGAAATAGTTAGAAAGTTGAACGGTTAATGTTATCAGAAAACTCTATATAGTAATAGAATAGATTCGTTACAAGCGTATTACGGTAAGCAAAGATATACCAGGGAAGCATAGGAGTACCCAGTACTGGTACCTAGAGTCGAAAGTATAATAGTTGGAGGGATGCTGCGGGGAGGGAGAGCGGATTGGAAGGAAGAAGGATGGGACGTGAGCAAGTTGTCAAATATCAATAAAGAACAATACAATTTGAATAAATTTGATATCCACATTCGTTTAGAGAAGTAACATTTCCATCGTAACAGTTCGGAAGGATCTGCCAATACTTTTTTACTGGTATATCAGTGAAGGATAGATTGTGCCACGGATGAGATGATTTTTATTCAGATACGCCAAACTCTTTATGGATATTAAGAATTTTACGAGGGTGAAATTTCAGTTATGATAAACACACATATTATTAAATAATGTAGTTTTGTTGAATTTGGTTATAATAGGTTCTTCCTAAAAACTTAATCAAGAAATGGTAAAAGGAAGTAGTTGGTGCAAGTCGACTTATGTATAATAATTTGTCGAACTGCATAAAGCAATTCTGATTTGCATAGAAAATTAAAATAAAACCACTCATTTGACAAGATCTGCTACTTTATTAAATCGTTCATATAATCAAAGTAAAATGAATCCTGAACAAAAATTTGTGAAAACTTTTGATCATAATAACGACTTGTTATAAGTACTGTTTGTTCATACTTGTATGGTTAAAATGTACACTTTCGCACAATTGTAATTTCCATTCGCATCAAAAACAGAAAACATGATTATTCATATTTTCATCCCAAAAAGCAGATATAAATATTTTAAATGGAAAACTGTGAGCGGAAAGTATTTTCCTTGAGTTTTAAAAAAACTTTGAAAATTTCTTGAATCCTGTTTTTTATCAGAAGGAAAAAGGGTACACTTCCACACACTTCAACATTATTTAAGTCAATTGAGCGATCTTGTCATTTGAATTCACAAGTGTCGTAGATTTGTCGCGGACTCGAGAGCGGAGTATCGCAGTATCAAATTGATTTAGGCTAAACGATCTAAGTCGCTTATAAAGTAAGGGGGATGGGGTGGGTTGGGGCTGGGTCGGGTCGCCGGTGGGGCGAAGGGGGTGCAGAGTGAGTTATCGGCGGGAGAGTGTATTAGGCCACCAACACACCCCCGGAGCTCGCGCTGTGCATATTCAAAAAGTCAAATCATCCCCGGCCGGAATACACAACGGCTGTCTGACGGAGTTTTTCAGGAAAGAGCGGTGCTCAATATTGGCCAAACAATTAATAAAAATATATGACATGGTTTTATAGTTTGTAAAATATGAATTATTTCTCTTCTATTTTATTATAGGCCGCAACTCGGAACAGCTCTGTGGATCTGCACTCGTACAAGCCTGCGAAGTCATGAGGTGCGGCGTCTCCCTCTACTACATCTCAGTTGTCGTATCTTTCATTTCTCATATTGAGATTCATAAAAAAGCAAACTGAAAAACGTTCAATTATAACACTTCTCGCCACAATTATGATTGTGAATGCTAAGCAGTTTATAATAAAACAGCCTCTAATGAACAATACGGTAAAACATTTTTAGCTGAAGGAGTTTTTCATAATACGACTGAATTATTGCGGAAGAACATGTGTAGATTCCGTTAAAATACAAACAGGTGTAATAGTCAACATAGTATTTGTATACAAACCAAGGACATGAACCGTTCAATTTGCGTACAGAAAACTGTACGCAAATTGAACGGCTACTATCATATTGAGAGTCTATCCCCACTGTAACAAAACTGTAATACTGTTTTCGTATCTCTCAGTGATACTTACGGATTTCTTGATATTTTTTTAACATTACTTAATTGTTATTATGTAATTGGAGTCTGTTATCACTATAGCAATACTGTTCTACTGGTTCGTAGTTAAAAAAATTCAACTTGGTGTACATTGTCTATAATGTTATATTATTGCGTATGATTATTTTTATTTATTGTTGTATTATATAAAATATTATATTGTTGAACTTAACTCCTGCTGACAACTTAAGCAGGTACAAATTCCTATTGTATGAAAAGTAATATTGTAAAATAAAAAAAATTAAAATTTAAATAACATAATTAAATAACAAAATTGAATAAGATAATTAAATAACATAATTAAATAACACAATTAAACAACAAAATTAATTAACATAATTAAATAAAATTAGTAAATAACATAATTAAATAACACTATTAATAACTAAATTATTGCAAATTGATCTATTTTATTTCACATTCTATCATATGATTGAAATTGATGTATTTTTCTTCATATTCCATCAAATGATAGAAATTGAAATAAAACATAACTTTCTTATGATAACTAAATTATCTAATTATTCAACTTCCAATTCCATTTAATTAAAAATGACAAATCAACAAAATAAAGAATATATATATATACGAAGGTTGACCACCCCTTCGCCAATAAATAACAGACACCCCAAGGAAGTAGTTCCCTCAATGTTCGCGACGTCTCGGAAATTCCTCGCCAGAGTGAATTATATCAATTTAATCGAAATCGAATTCCTGCTTCCTCCACATTCACTATTTAAAAGTGGCTTCCATAAATTAAACGGGACACGTCGGAACGTGTGCGATTTTCTTACTCTCATACTCCAGAGGTTAAATAAGTCATCCCTAAATAATAATACATTTAGACATTAAATTTATAATAGAATAAACTGTTTAAAAAAAATATATCTTAAAATTGTAACACAATAGTTACTTGTGGAATTGCCAGGGTTGCGTTGGTCAAAAAAATATGCAAAGAAAAGGGAAAGTAGATATTTTATATAACTCTATTTATAATTTGATAATACATAAAGCATATACCCAGCTCAGAGAAGATTAAGAGGAACGGCTGAGCGGCCTGTTTCATATAAAACTTTATTTTGGATTTGAGGCCAACATACTCACCTAAAAGCAAATGATCTTTTTTTTCATAAAAAATTACAGTAAATATCTAGTATGGATTAGAAGTAATTTTTTTTTTTTTTAGATTTTAGAGGCACCTTCAACAATTATTTGGGGAGCTAACGGTGATGTAAAAGAAAATTTTTACCCTGTCTACTTTGAAAATATAATGAAATATAAAATAAAATTTAAAAAATATATATTTTAAAATAAGCATGGACTTTAAATTAAATTAAAAACGACCAATTTTCGTTGGTACACAAATTTGCTGTACATAATTTAAAATATCAACCCTAAAAAGTTTTTTTTTTTAAATGTTTTGTTTTCATATTTTTATTTACGTAATCACATTTACATAACAAATACGATAATTGAAAAAAAATGCAATAAACTCGCAAATAATTTTCTAAGTTGCCTCTAAAATTATGAAAAAAAAAGTTTTTTCATGGCCTATGCTTCATAATTTAAAACAAAAATATTTCTCATACATACTAGACATTTACTAAACCTTTAATTAAACAAAATTTACCACTTAGTTTGGATGGTTATTTTGGCCTCAAATCTAAAATTAAGTTATGTATGAATCAGACAGCGCAGCCGTTCCTCTTAATATTATTTGAGCATGTACTTAAAAATGTACCTAGTGGAAAAAAACATTAATATTTCAAAAACTGTAAGAATCTACACATAAAGAGTTTGAAAGATCATTCTATTTGATTAAAAATAAATCTAGATATAACCATCAAAAACGTTAAAAAAAATTAATTACCATTTTGGGACAAATAATTTAAGACTATTAGATGTTTAAAAATACAAAAATGAATAGTAAACAATAGAAAGCAATTGCTTTGTGGCTTAACATATTATTAATAAAACACTTTGTTTCGAACCACAATTTTTAAATTTTTTTAATTGTTTTTTTATTTATCAATTTATCAAGTTTTAATTTTACCATGACGAAGCTTGAGATAAGCGAAACCGATTGGTAATAAATTTAAAATAAATTAGCGATTTAACCAAAGTGTTTATTTTATTAAATAATAAAAGTTGGAAAAATAATTTTGAATAACTGCATCCTTTAGTTGTGAAAAATAGTTTGATTAAAATAATGACTTCAAAACCGTAAAACTTAAAGTGCTTTTGTAACTCTCGCTTTTTGCTCCCGTAACGTTAAAGATTTAGAAATTTTTCGTTGGCCGATGTGGGATTTAATCGCAATCTTGCCATCTGAGTTTACTATCCACGAGTTTTCCTTCACCTTTCAAGATTTTCATCATTTTCTTGTTGCAACAAGAAAACGTTCCTTGTGTTGTCGGAGATAAGCGATGTGATCTGCTAAATCTCGTGTTCAAACGCAATAATAGTCCGCCCTTGGTCATCCCGCCCCCCGCCCTGGCCCCCGCCCTGCCCCCGCCCTAGCTCTGCTGCCCTCGCCACCTTGGCCGCCCACTGCATCAATTATTCAGGCTACTGATTGCGTCCGAGACATGCTCCCTAGAAGTGCATGAATAATATATTGACTGATCTCATATTTAATTGGTGCGGATTGGGCGATATAATCGAGAAAAAATGCGTTCGAAAATATCTTATCTGTCTATTTAAATTTCTACAAAACAGTTTTCTGAACTTACCGATGGATGTCGGGAATTGTAAATTGTGACAACCAAATGTATTTTTTTATTTACATTTTACAAAAAAAAAAAAAAATTTTAAAAGTTACTCGGTTTCATTAAAAAGACTAAAAGATGTTAGATTCCTATTAGTTTTATTACACAAATAATATTCTAGATCACAATGTGAGTGATGAATTAATGAAAATTATAAAATTAAATAAACTCACCGAAGACGAGTGATAATATGTAATTATAGATTTTTAAATTATTATTATTATTGAACAAAGATCTTTTATTACTATTATTATTTTAATGTTTATTATTTTCATTTCAAGTATTACTACGTCAATGAAGAGAACTGGCTCTTGAGTTTGGTGTAGGAGAAATATGTAAGTTAAATATGATACTATATAAGTAATGAATATTAAGTAATAGAAATTACATATATAAACATTGCTTATACTCACGATTATTCATTTTTTGGATTTCAATTAATTTTATTTTATTTTTTTACTTATTTGAGAAGACTATTAAAATGTTTTTTTCCCTCTCTAAATATCACTCTTGTTTTAATATTATAATGCATTTATTTATTTTTTTAAATATAGTAAATTGTAATAATACACATAAGATGGTCTTATGGTGCTAGAATGATTAGATATAGATATATATTTGAAATGATGGAATTTAGTTTTAAAATATAGTAAATTGTAATAATAGACATAAAATGGTATTATGGTGCTAGAATGATTAGATATAGATATATATATATATATATATATATATATATATTTGAAATGATGGAATTTAGTTTTTAAATATAGTAAATTGTAATAATACACATAAGATGGTATTATGGTGCTAGAATGATTAGATATAGATATATTTCGAAACGATGGAATTTAGTTTTTAAATAAGGATTTTAGTTTACTTTTGTATAACAGTGAATCTGTTATTTTTTATTTCTTCAGGAAGTTTATTAAAAATATTGGCAATCATATCATATTTGACACAGTGATTATAGTGTCATAAGCGAGGAGAAATTGGTTAAGATGATACACGACCGGGACACGAGAAATGAATGATTTTCTCAAAGCAATCGAGGTTTGTATAATCTCGTTGATTTTCTTAGAATCTTTTGAACAATTGGTTGTAAGGTGTCTGGTAGGTAGGTGCCGTCAAGTAGCTACAAAACTATGAATTCGCGAATATATAAAAAAAGAGTGAACGTTTCACGCGCACATTAGATGCAGTCTTTCATCTTTCAGATCCTATTACAAAGGCTTTAATTTTTTTGTTGTTATAAACATTTAGAGCGAAAGTGCTAACCGAGTTTATTTGATGTATCCAATCTTATAAACGCGGACTTATGTAGAATCACACTGCGGTAATTAAGTACTAAAAAGTTGCAGTAATCATATTTTGAAGTGTGAAATATATAATGAATTCTGTACGAAATTACATATATTATGAAAATCGCGGATAGACTGAAGCATAAACGAATGCACGCAATTTCTTACAATGGGCCTTTACCGTAGTTCGACTTAAATGTATGCAGGGAATATGTTTGATAATTATTGTTCTTTAAGGACTTTGATTACAGAATGATGACAGTAATTTTAAAGACATGTTGCACCTAGGATAAACACAATATTTTTAAGGGTCTATAATATAAGCAGTTCGTTAAATTTATTTTTAAAAAGTCGTATATAATAGAAACAAGGAAGATGTGCCACGCACCTTTACAAGTATGAAGCCGTGCGCACAAACGTATTGGTAATATCATTCACCCACCTTACAACAAATCGCTTTTACATACAACGGGGCACGGCGTTCCGTCTGTTTCTGTCTACACACCAAACGGATTGTTTTGTGTTGTGATAGTCCCTGCAGTATGGCCGTAGATCAATGACACTCGGCACGCTTCCAAAACATATCTCCCTTTGTTTCTATTATCAATAACACAAATCCATATAAGTTCCGTAGGTATATTATTGGTTGTGTGTGGGCAAGACTTTCATTAAAATATATTATAAAGCATTACGAAGTGTAACTATTTAATTTTATTTTAGCAATTTATCGAAACTGATGTCTATTCTTACAGTCCGATTCTGTCGGAGAATAACGCCCGGATAAAAGCTTTTGTCCAGAGTGCGTGATAACAGGCGTTTAGTTGCCCTCCCCTCTCCGACATCTACCACCCGACCAGCCAGCCACCCTTAGTAGTCCTCCACAGGCTCCTTTGGTCAGCGCAAGGAGCTTTGGCTGGACCAAGGATGGGAAATTCTTTTTTTAAAGTTTTTCATCGACGGTGTTAAAGTACTGGCAAATAAAAACATCACAATACAGTGAAGATTTTGAATAATTTTAGTAGATTTTTTTAATGCCTTCAGAAGGCGATAAAACTCACACTTTATTAAAATGTTTTTTAAATTTTATAATGTAAAAAAAAAAACTCGTTTTTATTAAATTATGGTCCTTATAATATAAGAAAATTATACCTATAGTTTGCAGAACACTTTTTATAAAGTGCATTAGAACATCGTTTGATAGCTGTTGCGCCATAGGACTAAGAACCAAGACAATATCATCGCTATAAATAAATCCAGATTCAATGAGGGCAAAAAAAAAAAGTTTTCGAAAATCGTTATAAAATATTACAGTCATGAGATTTCTTTTTCGAAACAAACCTAAGTTTTTATTAAATAGTTTTAATATTGAACAAGAAAACGTTTTTTAAATACCTTTTTGCATTTTTCAGACATCGTTTTGCGATTTACCATTATAGTTTTTTAGTTACCGCACGAAGACCCTTGTCCCGGGCTCCCCTTGGTGGCGATTTATCCTCTGACGGGGGCTTGACCACCCCCCGTGGGGCGGCTAGGGGCCGGAGGGGGAGGGGGCGATAAGTACACCTCTCATGGGAGCCCCACAAAGAGATCAGAAACTCTGTATTTGTAATAGATTTATGTAAACACTTTTCGACTATTGATTTCCAATATCGGAAGGATTCAAAGACAATAATTTGTTTAAAAAGCTTTTTTGTTTTAGTTTTTCATTAATAAGGAAAATGTTTTTTGTTTATATTCGCGAGGGAATCGGTCTTCATGATTTTAGACTAGTAAAGTTAATGGATTTCCTCCGATAAGTAATATAACAGGATTACGATTAAACGATTTAAAATATGCCGGGTTACAAATAACCTTACAATATTTGAACTATCGCTACTATATTCGTTGTCAACGGAAAATATTGCTCCTACAATTATGGAGGACAAGGTGGGAACCCGATGCTTTGGACCAGTCGGCCTCTAACCGGTAAAATATATATTATGAGGTCTCCGCTTAAAACTTAAGAACTTGCTGAGTAAACATTTACTGATATATTGGAAACTTCATAGGGCAGGGTTCTATATATTATAAATTTGATCATTGGATAGAAAAACGTAAATGAAATCAATGTTTTTAATCGTTCTAGGATCACTCACCGCCGAAAATTCATCGCGGAAAGTTCACCGCACACAATAGAAAAAATCAAAAGTCTGAATGGTGTTAAGGACTGTTTTTATTACGTTAATAGTAACTACTTGTTATATAACGGTTCTGTAAGGTGAGATTAGGTTAGGTTAGGAATCTTGGGTTAATTTTACCACTCAGTTCACGTTGTGCCATATCTGCCACGAAATGACAGTCCTCATAAAACGCGTTCTATCTCCCTTTCTCTTATTGTTTACTGTGTACTGACTCGGACATGTTTTAGAAAGAGAGAGCTTTCCCCTAACATGACATTTTATTATACAGATCCGAGGGGAACAAGTTAATTTAACCCAAACTTTAACTAACCTAATAGAACTGTTATTTCATTTATTTCCTTTTAATACTTCTTTATTATTTTTACTAAATTATTTCAGTTAAAAAAAACATCTTCAAATAATGGCAAATAATTTTAAAGCTGTGCGGTCAACTTTTCTTGCGGTGAATGTTCCGTGGTGAATTTTCTAAGGTGAATTGTGGGCGGTGAATTTATCGGGTAACGTTTTAAATATATATATTTTAGGTTTTAATGTACATCTGGTCAAGCTTTAAGCTTTTCAAATAATTTATTTTCACTCAACTGATATGTATGTTATGGTTGAGATTTTCACGGGTGTAAGATGTAGAATAATTTTCCCGGTTTACCCGGGTAATGTAGTCCTTAGAAGAACTTTTTAACTCCTGACGTTTCGGTCCAAATGTCAAAACAAAACACAAGACATAAGGGATCTGAAGATGGACAATGTGATTTGTCCGAAACGTCAGGAGTTAAAAAGTCCTTCTAAGGACTAGGAAAATTATTCTAGATATATATATATATATGTAATTATAATTATAATTATAAAGGTTTTTCTTGCTTTTCTGTCGGGTTAAATATAAATTCCCACTGTTAGTGTAAGACAAACATTTTAAATGTATCATCTACCTTCTTTGTATATTATTAATATATGATGTACGAGAATGCTCCAAATCTATGGCCGGTCGGTTTTGAGGTTAGATTGTCAAATGTCAAAACAATGATTAGATTTACCGTACATAATTTTTATTCACCACCTACGCCTGTATCGACAGAGGAATTTTCCCAGTGAGACAGACATCGAACAAAAAAAATAATTAAAATCTAAAAACTTTAATTAAAAATTTCGTTAAATGCCCCATCAAAACAAAACCTACAACCATAGAGAGGTCGCTGAAAAAAAATGTCTGCATTTAGTCATCAAATTAATGGTTGTTATGAATAACAAAGTGACTAATAAAGTGAAGGTTTTCTATTAAGCAAATGAATCTCGAAAATCTTAATACACTTTACCACTCCCTTAAAAATCCCCTTGGCTAATAGCTCCTATTACGGTGATGGACGTACCGCCGCTGTTTGTTCGCTTTGCGATGTCAAACTAAAATCAAGTTATTAGTTAATTGGCTAATTTTCTAATTGATTGACGTTTTATGAACGAGAATTCCATCTCGGGAAAGAGGGAAAACATCGTAATAGCGTTTACGTTTTTTTTTTATTTTTAGTTGAGTGTAAAAAAATAATGGAAAAAGAAATTCCTCTTATTGGCGCCTTCATGAAGGTTGGCTATCAACAGGAGAATTAAAATATAAAAATATTTTTAGAATGTCACAAAATGAGTAGTAATCAGAAAATAAAATACATTATAAATTATTATTATAAAAAACACAATAATTTGTAGGAATTGGCACAAGAACTTCGACTATCCCTATACATTTACACAACATAAAATTACCGCTCATTGTGATTGTCATGTTTTTAAAAGCTTAATCTGTAATTTTTTTTTCCAATTCAACTTCTTAGTAGTGATTTCTTTCAGTCCTACAATATCTTTAAGAAAACATCTGAATATTACTACTCTAATTTCACCTGCGGAGTTATTTTGAAAAAAGTTCGAATTGATTCGCGTTCTCCCACATCTCGATCTACAACGGAGTCGATTTCCGCGTGAACCGCATTTGTGACACCCGTAGATCATTTATTTTTTAACAGCATTCGAATTTGATAGACTTTTTCATACGTTTCGCACTTCAGTAAGGTAGAAAATTGCTCGGACTCTTGGTTTGGCTTAGTTCGAGTGCCGATCTTTAAAATATTGCTCAAACATTGTAATACAATACTTTTATCCTGGATTACTGGAATTTTCACTTAAAGTTCAAAAATATCGCAGGCGAAAAAAATTCACAGACTACTTTGTAATTTGTATTTTCCATTATGTCAGTTTTTAATGGCGCGCCAAGTGGAGTGAATGTGTACTACATAAATAACAACTGAAAATTTTCTTATGTCAACCTTATTCTATTGTAGTTATATTTTTAATCAATAGAGTAGCTACCGTTTTTGTCTCCAAAGTTGAATTTAAGTGTTAGAATTATGATGATATTTTTTATGGCTTAAGCCTACAGACGATAGAAATAGAATATCAGTGATGAATCGACTTCAACTTTCCTTCTATTCCACATTATAAACCGGCAATAGAAGAACGGCAATTGCTACAGTGGATGACATGAAAATGGAGATTAAAAATTTGTTTGTTTGTTTGTTTTTTTTTTTTAATTTTTTTTTATTAACCACATAATGGCGTTTTTTAAATGTTTCATTTATAATTAATTTGTATAATTCCAAGTTAATTTCTATTTTATTATTAAAATTAATTTAATTATTAACGATAACGTAAAAAAAATTGCAGTTCTACAAATTATACATGAAATCAATAAATAAATGTACAAATTAATTTAAGTACACATTAATTGAAATAGAATATAAACAAAGTAAATCTGATATCAAAGAAAGATTCCTTCTGATTGGATGAAATGTTAAACAGAATAGAGAAGGTGAGAACCCGGCTTTACTTTTAGCCCATTTAAAAAAATAGAATTACTACATGCGATTACCCAGTGATGCATGCATCCACGTGAACTTTACATATTTGGAACTGAAGAAAGTACCTATTTGTTAAGATTTCATACAAGTGATAAAATACTTACATAAAATTTATTATAACAGATCAACAAAAGTCTATATTTGAAATGTACACTTTTTATTTATTTAATTCTTATTGGTTTTGTTAGGTTAGGTTAGTAGGTTAGGTTAGGTAAGGTTCGGTTATGTTAGGTTAGGTTAGGTTAGGTTAGGTTCGGTTCGGTCAGGTTGACTGATACGCGGTTAACTTAAATTAATAATAATCCGTATTATGAAAATATTAAATCGCAGAAAAAAAATCAACTAGCCATTTGCAAGCATCAAATTACGCTTTTTTTTGGGATTAAAAATAATCTTTAATCTCCTCCGTTGGGTGCAATGGGCAAATGCTAGTCGACAATTATATTCAAACATGTTCGTACATTATACACTGCTATAGTATCAAATTTACGGGGCTACTTGCAAATTAGATTCTTCTCCTCCTATATTTATGTTATTTTCAAGAAATCACATACTATATATAATAGGGTTGTTTGTAGATTCCAATAAAAAAATTGCGAAAATGTGGAACAGCTTCTGCAAAAAAGTCAATGCTAATGTTAGGTCGTTAGTGATAACCACGTAAATAAAATCATGATAATATAAACAGCAATATTTTGGCATCTAATATGGGCGGTGCCATTAATTTTAACGTTTGATTTACAGAACAAAACTGCTATACTGTTGTCGTCACGAAATTTACAAATTTATATTAAGGATTATTATAGAGCAAAGAAAAATTATTGAAACACCTTGTATATTCAGTTGCTAGGAATTAAACTGTTAAATGAATGTTCATAATCTGGAAAACACAAGTATAAACTTGAAAACGTATATCCCGATGTACATATTACAATGTTTTCTAATTATCATTAAACACCTCAGTTATGATGCTATGGAGGTGTACTCGGGTAGATGTGGTATTGAGTTACCGAACACCGTCACACCTTTGTGTATTCCTGGAATATATTATGCGGCAGCGTAAGTCTCCTAATACCCAGCCACACTTTTATTCATTTATTTATAGCAGAAATTCTATGTTAAAAGCGTAAAATTTTTCACTTCTGCAAACTATATTGTAGGCTATACTTATAATAAATGATCGGAGACCAATTAAGTACGTCAATAAATCGCGAAATCTTTACGTAGTTTCAAGTGAGAACTTTGCATCACTTTCGAACAAAGAATCAGTGGTGACAATAGGTAATGCGGTGGCGGTACTCACCAGCGTTTTTTCCAGATTATAATTTAAAACAAAATTTGTCAATTGGAGCGCAAAACGAGACAACCCATAAAATTCAGATTACAAATTGATTATTTTTATGATATTAGATAATTCTAAACGATACAACGCACACCACAAAACTCTTCCTCGCGTGCCAACGCCAAGCATCCGCACGGCCCACGAACGTATTCATCTCGTACTTGCTTTTAAAAAATCATGAATTTATCTGTTTCGAACGGGAAAATCATTGTTTGCTTAAAAAGAGCGATGTCTCGCAATGCATGTCCGGCAATGCTGGTCCTCATCTACATACTTATAAAAATCAGAAAAAATAATTATCCATTTTATATATCGCTGTTTACAATACGTCGAATGATTTACTCGCCTTGCCTGCCTATTTGCCTCTGGGCGTTATCGACTTTGGAGAAAAAGCGCTTTCTTCTCTTTGTTTCATTATACATGTTAATTTTGCATTTTGATTAATTTAGCTATCTATTTACTGTATACAGGTAGTTGCCTAGTTTGAAGCATTTACGTAATTGAGAACATAACATTACTGGGAATGCGTAATTGGTGATGTGATGACTTATAATTAATTATTAATGACCGAAACCCGTGTGAAAAATTCTAACTGCTTACCTATTAATCAACTTTAGTTTCGTTGATAAATAGGTTTACTATTTGCACCATGACTTGAATAGACAGTGACAAAAACATTGTAGGCTACAATTGACGTCACACGGAATTAACATATAAATTTAAAACATTTAAAGTAGAAAAAAGCAAGGATAAATCAAAGACAAAACAAAAGATAAGATAATGCATAAATTTTTCTTCAGATTTAAATGTGTTAGTTAGTTAGTTAGTAAAATAGAAATTTTATGGTCAGATAATGTTTGTAAGAATGAAGTAGAAACGCTGGTTGCAACTCGAAACAACTCTGCGGAACTGCACTAGAAACAGTTACGAAAATTGGGAAGACATGAGTTGCGGCGTCTTGCTCTACAAACTCTTCAATTAATCTTCCCCCGGATTACCAGTCGGGGAATCTCAAATAGGTTTCTCCGGGCGGTGTAATACTTTTATGGCGAGGAACCACACAAAACCTTGTCATATCACAAAGGCTATGTCACACGAAGCCAGTAGCAAGGACAGTAATATTTGGCAATTAAATCATTTATTTAATTTTTGGTCACCTTTCGCGTCTGGACAATGCGTTAAGTGGTACGTAGTAAGTTACCATTAAGCCTTTGCATTCAGAATTTCTATTTATTATTCCACAAACTTCCTTTGAAAACTTGAAGATTTCATGCACTTATAAAAATATATGTTATATTTTAAGATATATTAAATTCACAGCATTTCTTTAAATGCTACTTAAGTCGGTAATCTTGAGATTTTTGCTCTATTTTAAGTATGTCGGATTTTATTCATTATTTTTAAAATGATCGTTTACCCCCTAAGCGTTATTTATATTAGCGAACTCCGTCTGACTTCCGTAATAATATATCTTGTTTTCAAACAATGTTCAGTTTCCACTCGGAAGGTATTACTGCGCCTTAAGTAGCAACTTAGTCGACTGGATCTTGTCTATTTTTCGGTTAAGAAGGCCTCTCCACCCGCTGCCCGCATTTTTGTAGTTAGGTATGGGATGTTGTCCTTGTAATGTCGATGTTTAGACACACACTTTCTACGTAATCATTTGAGTTCACAAGTAGTATCGGTGAAGTCGGCGAGTTGGTAAATATTCTCGGCACTGTGCGCGCTTCCTCTACTTAAGGGGAACGGCTGCGGTGCCTGTTTCATACAAAATTGAATTTTGAATTGGAGGTCAAAATACCCATCCAAACGGAATGATCTATTTTTTAAATTAAAGGTGTAGTAAATATCTACTACGGATGAGAAGTATTTTACTTATTTTTGTTTTAATTTTTTAAGTATGTGCCATGAAAAAAAATCAATTTTCATAATTTTGAGGCAGCTTAGAAATTTATTTGCGGGTTAATCGTATTTTTTTTAAATATATCCAATTTGCTATGTAAGTATGATTACTTAAATAAAAATAAAACATTTAAAAAAAAAGTTTTTTCGTTTCGATATTTTTAATTCGGTATGGCAAATTTGTGTTCCACCGTAAATTGGTCCACCGTAATGCATATTTTAATATTTAAAAAATAAAATTAATTTTATATTTCACTAAATAATTGTTAAAGATGCCTCTAAAATCGCGAAAAATCAATTCCTCTAATGGCCGATTTCATAAGGTAAAACAAAAATAAATAAAATACTTCTCATCCGTACTAGATATTTACTAAACCTTTAATGAAAAAAAAAACAGATCATTCGTTTGGATGGGTATTTTAGCCTCCAATCCAAAATTCAGTTTTGTATTTTGTATGAAAGCCGTTCCCTTTAATCGCACGTGTGGAAGTCACTTATCATTTTTATCAGTATAGTAATTTAGTTACCACTTATCACTGTCCTTGCTACTGGATACCTGTAGCCTACGCATAAGTTGTAATTTTATCTTTTTATTGGTGTACGTCGAGTATTCGACCTTATTTTGTACGTGTCTAAAGCGGTGGATTTGTTCATATTGGGGTTTCACCACTATTGGGTCCACACTTATACCTTCCGAAATGTTTTTGTTTACCTGATTTTCTGACAACTAAAATGACAGGTTAATATTGAAGCCCATAATGTTTTGCATATTTAAAGACGTCAATATTAACGTGACCTATCTGCACCAAGCTAAAAAAATCTTGATATTAATTTTGAATAACACCAGGAACAAAATTCAGAGGTTCATACAATATTCGTCCTCATCCATCTCCTGCAGAGGGGAGGGACCAGGTTCTACGTCTACCTTACCCCTTGCCCACCCTATATCTTCTCCCACCTTTACCTCAGTACTGGTATAACCCACCCCCCGAGGCAGGCGAGGGACGTGCTCGCTATTCCCCGAGCTCCTCCGAACACTTTCAGTAACTCGGATCATGAATCTTGCTCCCGTCGGGGGAAACTTAATAACAATACTTCCTCCTTCATATTTTGTCGCAGGGTTTGATTGCCCCGCCGCAGGATCAGGTGACGGCGTCACGTCGGCTTAAGGTGATCCTGATGAGGAGGAATGGATCTTTGCTACGTTGTGTAAAATGGAAAATATTCATATTGATTTTGGCAGGATTATAGAACGTAACTTCTGAACGAAGATGATCGGAACACGTGCTACAAGATATAACTCTAATAAGTATACAAACTTATTGGTAGAGTTGTCCTGTATTGTATTAATCCAATCCTTTGGATTGTAGGCACTAAGTAATTTGTTTCAGTAATTTAACATCGTTTTATTGTGGAACTTGGCGCAATGGTATGTCTCTCATTCCTTCACCAATACCGGATATTTAATGTAATTTGCATCATTACATCGTATCCCCTATTCACTAAGTTAATATCACTTATCGCTTATTGCAGATGCTATCGGTATCTACTTGAATAAATATGAGCATGACTACATAATGATAAAAAATGTTTTAAAATAGTTTTCTATATATTAGAACAATCTGTTTAAGTGCCAATATAAACTTCCTTGCGTCATGAAATATGCACTATTTAATCCGTTTGGATAATTTCTAGCATGCAACGTCATTCCAATCACTAACTATGGAGCCTTAAAATATCCGTTTAAAAATAATAAGAGACGACATACGGTTTATTCTATATTTTTCAATTAGAAAAAGGGTGTTGAAAATGGGAAAACCACAGGCTGTATTTAGAAAACAATGGTAGAAAAACAATAAAATCTTATTACATACGTCTTAAATCGCGCAATAAAAAAAGTTACTTCAACCAACAAAGTTGAATTTTACCGTCAAAAAGATTTTCCATGTAATATCACCGCTGAAAAATCAAAATGACTTCCTCCAAGAGAACTTTTTTATTGTGTTATTTATATTCGTAAGGGAATACACGCGTATTATTCCGAAATATAATCACAGGCAGTGCTCTTTGGTTTTACTCTCTCCCACCACCTCCCCCCGTCCTCGAGAGTTGTATGGCGAAGATTTCACAGCATTAGTTCCGCGAGGAGAACTCGCAAAGTGAAAGCGACACCCAAAGGCGTCTAAAGCTCGGCAGAAGGATAACGAACCTTCTAGCAAGCACAAAGGCAAATAGTAAAAACCCCTGATCATAAATTCACTTTAATACTTGATGTTATATTAATGTTGTTTCATTTTTCAAACGCCCTTAAAAACACAGATTTTTTTAAATTACTTGCTGAATTTAGATGGAGATGATTGTTATAAACACTTTTCTATGTAATAATGAAATAATCAAGAAAAGACACTTTGTAAAATATTAGCTGAACAAACACAATTTTTTCGTTGTGGATGCGATAAGTTTACCCTTTTTATGTGGTGGTACAACGTGCTTGCTTTATTTTAAATTAATTTTGTTTTGTAGTTTGGAATCTTATCCCTGCAGGAAGTGGTGTGAGTGGAAGTAAGATTAGAATAGAGAAGGGGAAGAGGAAGAGTGCCCTGCGAGAGACTCCATTTGTCAGCGACCCCCGCCTTGATACAATGAATAGAGCGCACGACTCTTTGAGTAATTTGAAAATTAAATTAATATCATCACGTTTGGCCGAACTTTGTTTGATGTGGCACGCGCAGGTGTACCCGTGATAAAATACTATACGAGAATCTATCATTTGGTCATTTAATATTCGTAATATAATCATCCATAGACCGGGAAAAGATTTAAAAAAAAAAATTTGACAAAGAATATGAGTGTAAATTTCCGTGAAAGTTATTTATGATAGCAAAATATATTCAGAAATCGAATGGTCAATCAGGGGATTTTCATTTCGCCAGTCTCCCCAAAGCAAAACGATCACATTTGTTTCTAAAAAAGTTGATTTGACAACTTTTGTAATTATGTACATACAAATGGTGTACCGACAAACTTTGCCTTTATGTAGATTGTATTTTGGTCTCCGATCAAATTTTTTTTGATTTGTTTTTTGTTTTTGTTTTTTTTTTGTTTTTTTTTTAATTTTCAACAAACAACAAAACATTATCACGTGTCATTCAGCCTAGTGACCAGTGACAATACCACCCCTACCCTAACTTCCAAATACCAAGTGATTTTTTATGTTTTAGGAGAAAAAAATATATATACGTCGCCGGAGATAAAAATACCATCTACATTTTTTACCACACTTTTGTCGGGTATGTACTAATACACTATATATAATTGAATTTATGATGCAGTCAGTATAAAACTTTGAGAAGTTTATTTTCAACGGGTTGTGAATGACGTATTCTGAGATCAAAGAAATATTCAGTTCTGTGATAGAATTTACTTTTTACTGATTATTATTTTATTTGTTCACTTTGCAATTGATGTTTACACAAAATAATTGATAGCACATTCCACCTGAATATACTTAGAAAAAATATTGCCTACTTTAGTCCTCTATCTCAAATGTGTAGACTATATAATAAGATAGAGTATGCTAATGTAGACATTTTGTTGATAATTTCCACAATATCAGAAAAAAATGTCCTGCTATTACTTAAAAATATGTAACAATGATTGGGCTAAGTATATTATGTATCACTTATGTCTCTCTTTGTGTCTTATGCATCATTAAGTGAGTTTTTGTAATTTTATGTTTTGTGTATACCTTTTTTGATAATTTGTAATTTTATGTTTTGTGTATACTTTTTATGATTATTTGTAATTTTATGTTTTGTGTATACTTTTTCTGATTATTTGTAATTTTATGTTTGTGTATACTTTTTATGATTATTTATAATTTTATGTTTTGTGTATACTTTTTATGATTATTTGTAATTTTATGTTTTGTGTATACTTTTTCTGATTATTGGTAATTTTATGTTGTGTGTATACTTTTTATGATTATTTATAATTTTATGTTTTGTGTATACTTTTTCTGATTATTTGTAATTTTATGTTTTGTGTATACTTTTTCTGATTATTTGTAATTTTATGTTTTGTGTATACTTTTTATGATGTGTTTTGTGTATATTAACTGAGTTTTTATAACTGGATTGTTCTCAGGTAAGTGTGAACATCTGTAAAACCCCGTATAAATAAAATCTGTAGAGCTGTAGTAGACAGATTATAGAAGTAGGATGTCATGGATGAAACGGATGCGTTTGTTTTCTATATATTATTTTCTTGAATGTCTTTCATATTCTATCATGTATGCAGAATAACATTAAATTAATTTAAAATAAGTTAAACAAGTTCATTGTGCCTGGTTAAGGAATCGCCATCTCAAAATGACGAAGAGAAAATCTAATTTTGCAAGCTTATTAAGTTATTAGTTGGTACTCTGCGATCGCCTCATCATGTTATGAATGTTCTACTTTTCTATAATCACAGTTACCAGGCGACTAGAAGCACGGGTAGACTTAACCGTCCTCGCAAAAGCTTTTGGAAATTAAAACGAATTAATTAATTTTGATTATTAACGACACCTTCAGTCAATTAGGCTCTGATGGTAAATTTATTATTGGTAGGTGACATGTAGGAACTCATTTAAAGTGACTAATATTGTTTTTTTTGTTATATTTTTTTTTTCTACTTATTGTTCGTAGGTACTTAGTCAAAAGTTTTCATTATTTATAATGATAATCAATTGCTGTATGTTAATACCATTCTAGATCACAGGTGCCCACTTTGTCTCATTTCACAAACTGCATTTCAACTTGTGATATAAATTTAATTATTTTTATTTTACAAGTTTGAAACAATAACATCAGCGTTTCTTTTTTTTATAAAACAATACTGCTATTGAAATTGTGAAGAAACATTTATAGGTTAATGTATTCAAGTTATATTTATAGATTTATATTTAAACATTTTTAAATTTAATAATAACTACCATCATTTAGTTTAAAAACGGTTTATTTATAAAAAAAGTTCGGTAAGGTAATTATTTTTACTTAATTACTTAATAGAACTTCTTTATGAATAATCTGTTTTTAAACTATATAATAGCAGTTATCATTAAATAAAAAAAATTTAAAAAAACATTTCAGGTTTGATCAAATAACTTTTGTTTGTTAAAGCTAGATTGTTAAGACAGTTTTATTGTATAATAATAGACTAGCTACAAAGACTAGGAATTTGAATTAATTTTTGACTAACAAACAAATATACCGTCTTCCTCGCCGGAAGGGAGATAGATGCCCATGAAAATGCCGCCATTATTCCATGTATTCCAACATAATGTAAATATGTGCTATAGCTTTGGTATAACAAAAGATTGAAAAAATGTGTTTTCAGGAATACAAATATCAATCTTAATCATTGTTCTGAACAATCTCGAAAATCGTAATAAAAGTTACTCACGCGCATGTCAATTATCACAGTTCTTAGCTGAGATAAACTAATCTATTATCATTTCTTCAAAATATAAAATAACTTTGCGGAGTGTTATTGATTAAATTAATTACAGTTACTTTGTTTAAAACCAATGTATTAAATATCTATGTGTACCAAAATCAAAGCTTTCATCGTCAGGATAAACAATATACCTACTCAAAATAATGACAAGAATAGACAAATAATAAGAAAATAGAATAAATTAAAAAAAAACAAACAAAAATTAAAAGAAATGATGAAAGAACTGATATTTACATATTAAATACAGTGGTTTTAAACAAAGTAATTTGTTATTAATGTGATCTGTTTTTATTTGATATATTTTTATTTGTTCCTTATAGTACTTGATATAGCACTAGAAGTGAAATAACACAAAACTGCACTATATAAATGCTTTGTTATTATTATTATTATAGTAAATAGATATTTTTGAGCAGCCTCTATTACACCCCAATGAATGTCCGAACGAATAGTGGATAATTTAAAGTATAACTTTTTACATTCACTTTATGGTTTTTACGTTAACCGAAGTACAAATTGTAAGATTTATAGTACTTATAGACCTTTTCAGTAAGCAACACTTGTAAGTGTGGTTAGACTGGTAAGTGAAGTAACCCGCTGTGGTATTCGAACTCGATTCATCCGACGATAAACCAAATGTCGATTCGATAAGAGGTAGGTTCCTGTTTTCGACAAGAAAGATTTTATTTTTAAGGGTTGTTGAATAAAACAAAAGGTATATGTTTATCGATTCGTATATTATATTGAGTATTCGTGTCAGATTGAAAAAAAAACATCAGTTGTCACAATAAATATACATAACATCCATACATTCAATTTAATTTAGATAATATTTTCAATTTACAACTATTTTTCTTTTTACAGCGAAAAAACCTTCAACAATTTTATAGTTATTATTTCCCTAAGACAAAATTGCACATTGAGACGATAGAAAATTACAGTACGGTTTATACATTATTCCTTAAGTCATAGTAATTATTTATTAAACCAATATTTACATTTCTACAATAGGTTTATGGTTAGGTTTTACGAATCAGTACATAAATAACTTAAAGTCTTAAAAGTAAAAGAAATTACATCAATTGTACGCAGAAATCGAAAGTACGGTGTTGCTAAACGTTAATAAGCATGTTTACGGAAAGGGAGGCATATTTGAATATGGAATTTTATTGATTAACCAAGGACAATACAAAATAATTGTCAGTATTATACCTTTCCTTCAAAACTGTAATCTCATATCGGTAAAATTAAATAAAATTGTTTGACATTTTCCAATGAGTTGTATTATTGAATGATATGTAACGTTTCTCTTTGTAAAGTTATTTATACAAAAATAAATTTAATAATTCTCGGTTACGTGACTAGAAGCTAAAATTATAAATCTTCTCGAAAATAAATAAAATTTGTGAGACATAATCAATAAGTTTCTATAATCAGGTAAAGATCTTTGGCAATGAAATAATATAAAACAAATACTTATAAATACACATTTACAAAAACATTAAATAACAAAACGTGTTTATTATTTACAGTTATTATTAACAAACATCATCGTTGAATGTTTAATAAGAGATCAGGGATGCATTTTGTGAACATCGCGATTCAAAGTTTATTTATAACGACACCGATTATTCCAGTCAATTAAGTGGTCATAATCAAATAATTAAATGTTCTATTTATCAGTTATTCGCTGTATGCAGAACATATGCAATAAACAGAATCGTTATAAACGAACTTAACACAGCTACAAAAAAAACTCTTCGTCAATTACTATGAGAGTTAAAATAGCGAAAGCGAAAAATAAGTTCACATAAAAAAATCACCACGTTCGAAATGCACCCATTATATCTAAGTAATTTCATGTGATAATATGTATATTCTTCAATAATATAAGTGAACATTCAATAATATTTGACTTCGGTCAAACTTAACAAATAACATAAAATTATTATTTTTGGTAAGTTTCCAGGAAGGAGGTATAAAATATAAAAAAAAGTTAACCTTATTTTTGGAATGGTAATGTGAAACACTTTACACAAAAAAATGTTTCTGGAAAAGCAATTATTCAAATCAAACAAATTACAATACTGTTTTCATGAAATAATTTAACGTTATTTTTCTCAATCTGTCGTTCTTGTTTAAACGACAGTGAAAAAAAGCATTGCCTGTGTTCAGAATTAACATGTGGGGATTGTAAAACGAGTCTCCTTTGGTAATTGGAATCTCTAAATGTATTTGATATAAATTTCATATACATAATGTAGGTATCGTCGCAGGAGATTGCGGCCTTTTTAGAATTTTCTAATAATAGGATGGATTTCTATGAAAAAAAAATGCTTTACAGTTTAGTAATTGTCAAATAACGAACGTATTTAGCATATGTGGGGTAAACAATTACCAAATTGGGCTATATGTGATCTCTGGTCCGTAGTAAAATAGCCATCTTCTATCGAATGTTTCAAGATTTGATTTTGGTATAGACCTTGATGAGAGTCCCAGAGTGTTTTTCATTTTTTCGTCTAGTTACCTAAATGATTTATTTGAATTAAGAATATAGCTTGATTAGGCTTCGGGCGTATTTCTTTACGGCAGGTATTCTTTCAAATAAATGTCTAATTTTAAATTGGAATAGAGCTTGATTAGAGTATCAGCATGATTTTCTGGTAGTAGACGTTATTCTAATAAGTAATGGTGATTCATTTGATTTTGGAATTGAGCTTGATTACAGCCCTAGTGTGTTTTGCTGGTAGTAGGTGTTTAACAAATAATTTTGATTTTGGAATATAGCTTGATTAGAGTCCTGGCATGTTTTCAAATAAGTGACTCATTTAAAATTAGAATGGAGTCCCTGTGTGTTTTTCAATGCACCTATTTGAATTTGGAATATATCATGATTAGAGTCCCAGCATGTTTTCAAAATAAGTATGTGAATAATTGGGTTTTGGAATAGAGCTTGATTAGAGTCCCAGCGGGTTTTGCTGCTGACAGAAGGATTCGTAGGGGGCGCAGCCTCAGAGTGGCGGGGGCTGCGAGGGCAGCGCACCAAGCGGCCGCAGCTCGGTGTGCTGGGTCTCCTTGTGGCGGCGCAGGTCCACCTTGCGCTGGAAGGCCCTGCCGCAGAGGTCGCAAGCAAAGGGCTTGAAGCCGGTGTGCTTGCGCGAATGCGTGATCAAGTTGGAGCTCTGGCTGAACGCCTTGCCGCACACCTGGCACTTGTGAGGCTTCTCACCTGAAAATAAATTTCAAAATTAGGCTTGCGTCTTGAATAAACTGACAAGGAAAAGATTTATGGATGGCGTTTCATGAAATTACAGGTGAAAACAGAACATTGAAGGTAAGTTAAGAAAAACCAAAATAAATCTAACCTAACCTAACATAAACTAACCCAACCTAACCCAATATAACCAAACTAATCTAATCCAATCTAAACTAACCTAATCTACTATTTTATTATTGTTCCATTTTGTCGCTGTTCTGTTTTACTCGGTTACCGTAAACAAGTTATTGAAAATCTGTAAATGTCTAATAATATTTATTATTTTTTTCTGCAACTGTGTATAAAAGAGACGTCATCAAAGTGGGAAAAATTCCCTAACACAACCTTATGGCGATATAGTGATTAAACCACCTTTAGCGGAAAAAAACACGAAACAATCTCATTAATTTTAAGAACACCGTGTGTGCTGAAGAAACACGATTGTAGATTGACGTCATGGATGCACGGTTAGAGAGAGGTCTAAAATTTTTTCTTGCTAACTGTACTGTTTTTCTTTTATGTAATTTAAAAAAATAAATAATAAAATTGACTAAATGATTACTTATTTTATATCGTTATGAAGCAATCAATAACTTGTTCTAGATATTTATCATTTAATGGAACAGGTTAATGACCTTAAAGCACATACTTAAGGAAAATCTTCCACTGTATAAACCCCCATCCATTATTTCCCATATTTAATTAAAAACAAATCCAAACTTTTTCTTACGCCCAAAATATTACAGCGAGCATTTAATCTGGCCGAAATAAAACAGGAGTCCAATCTCAGCCGACCTATTTTACGATCAACACCCGAAACTCTCAGTTCTCACACTCACATAATATTATTTCTTATCTCTTCCTCGCCTGTATCATATTTTACTTCACATTCTATTTGTTCTTCTCTTTCCTCCATCGGATCTCCCGTTCCGCTCGCTCCAATCAGTTTGTCCAGTGGCGTAGCGTTAGTATTCGGGTCTCGATCCGGGAATCCCCGATGGACAAATAAAATTTATGGCTGATTTGACATTTCTTAGCACCAACCGGGCACTGATATTAAACTCAAACCCACGGTAAGGATACAGCGACCAAAATATCCTTGGTAACAAATAATCCGCACTTTAAAACAGGAACTCAACATTTTGTACCCAATTAATTATTAAAAAAATTGCGTTCTTGAATATGAAATAATAATATACAACGATGTTCAACGAATTATTTATGATAAACAAGTTGTTTAAACATTTTTTTTAACTGTCTGCCGGTTTCGTAAGAACCCCTTTATATGTACAAATAGTATTAAATTGACCAATGTACTCGTACTCCATTTTATGAACACACATTAGAATGTAAGCTATATAATATAGTTTTAGGTGAGGCTGGTAAGATGTCACGCTTTTGTTCCTAGATCCAATAGCTACCTAAAAAACTGTAAACTATTCAATAACCCTATTATTAATAATAATATAATATTTAATCGTCGGATAAGATTATATTAACAAATATTCATGAAATATGAAACAGAAAAAACACAGAAAAGGGTAACGGTTGCAAATGGGAATCGAACTCAGATCCTCTGTCGTACCGGGACAACCCTCTCCAATTGAGCTATTAAGAATATTAATTACCTAATTATTTTCCGTCGTTTTAATCGACACCATATTTCAAATTGGTAAGACAGAGGATCTGGGTTCGAGGCCCATTTGCGACCGTTGCCTTTTTATTTCTGTGTCTTTTTCTGTTTCACATTTCATTGAGATTTGTCAATATTATCTTCTTCAATGATAAAATTATATTTTATTATAAACCTCAATATAATACATATTATAATGTGATTAATAAGCTTCAATAAGTTATTAAATAAATTGAAGAATATAGTATTTTTGAAGGACGCGTTTATTTTACTCGAACCTCTACCCTAAGTTTACCCTTTGGTCGTATGATGCAGTCGAATCGTATAAAAAATAATTTCCAAATTATTTTTACCACAACACATACAAGTCAACTCTTATCTCTGTTATTATTATAATATTGATAGTAATAAAAATAATTCGTATTCATTATTCAGGAAGCTGTTTATTTAATTTGTATTTTTGTACAATAAAAGTAGGTATATATTTGGCCAAATCGTGTGATAATAGAATTTCGGAAAGATAAATTTTCCGTGCGGTGTAACTTTAGTCGGGACAGAGGTCCCTGGCGTGTCCTACTTCACCCCGGCCTGCAATCTGAACCATCTCTGTCAAATTGAAAATCTCATAACGTACTTCGGGGAAGAGAGCCCTGATATTGCTCCGAATACCCAGCCAACCTTAATAGGGGGTTTGATGATAAAATAATATATTATATTGGTGAGAAAAATGGAATTATAATTAAAATTAAGGAAAACGCTTAATTATTTTCATAGATTCATTCGTATCATTACTAAGGACGAAGATCGTCGTGCTAATCTCGTGGAATTTCTCAAAAATTTCGAAATAGGGAAAGTTTCACGCTTCGCATGAATTTTATCGCAATGCATTAACACAAAAATTAATGAAATGATGATCTCCTTGATTGTATATTTCCTTGATTGTATATCTCCTTGATATCTACTGTATTGATGCTATTTTGTTCTTTCTTATGTTTTATTTTAAACAAATATGATGCTCTTCTTGATTGTATATCTCCTTGATATCTGCTGTATTGATGCTATTTTGTTCTTTCTTATGTTTTCTTTTAAACAAATGTGATGCTCTTCTTGATTGTATATCTCCTTGATATCTACTGTATTGATGCTATTTTGTTCTTTCTTGTGTTTTATTTTAAACAAATATGATGCTCTTCTTGATTGTATATCTCCTTGATATCTGCTGTATTGATGCTATTTTGTTCTTTCTTATGTTTTCTTTTAAACAAATGTGATGCTCTTCTTGATTGTATATCTCCTTGATATCTACTGTATTGATGCTATTTTGTTCTTTCTTATGTTTTATTTTAAACAAATATGATGCTCTTCTTGATTGTATATCTCCTTGATATCTGCTGTATCGATGCTATTTTGTTCTTTCTTATGTTTTCTTTTAAACAAATGTGATGCTCTTCTTGATTGTATATCTCCTTGATATCTGCTGTATTGATGCTAATTTGTTCTTTCTTATGTTTTATTTTAAACAAATGTGATGCTCTTCTTGATTGTATATCTCCTTGATATCTGCTGTATTGATGCTAATTTGTTCTTTCTTATGTTTTATTTTAAACAAATGTGATGCTCTTCTTGATTGTATATCTCCTTGATAGCTGCTGTATTGATGCTAATTTGTTCTTTCTTATGTTTTATTTTAAACAAATGTGATGCTCTTCTTGATTGTATATCTCCTTGATATCTGCTGTATTGATGCTAATTTGTTCTTTCTTGTGTGTTCTTTTAAACAAATGTGATGCTCTTCTTGATTGTATATTTCCTTGGTATCTGCTGATTATCTTTAAAATTAATTAAGTGCTACTATTATATTCAGTCTATTCTCGCTGTAACAAATTTTACTACTGTTTTCATATTTCTCAACTGAGTGATAATTTTACTTGCTGGTATTTTGATATTTTAATCATATTATTTCATCGTTATTATGTAATTGGACTCTGTTATCACTATAACAAAACTGTTCTACTGTTTTCATATTTTAAAAGCATTTTTTTCGACTTGTGTTAATTGATCATAACATGCATGTACGTATGTTCTATTATTGCGCTGCTATTTACAGGATTATTTTTATTTATTGTTGTATGATATAATATTGTTGAATTAAACTCCCGTTGATAAGCTATTTAGAGTGGCTTAACGGATACAAATTCCAATTGTAGGAACAACAATATGATATCATAATAAAAAAATAAAAAAAATAAAAAAAATAATATTACTGAAATTGTGTTCTTGTTTAAGTCATTTTTTTATTAACTCGTTTTAATGACATGTTACTAAGTACATCAAATACAATAATTATTAACTTTCATAAAGACATTACTTTTTAAAAATGCCGGGAAGTAAATTGAAAAGCCAAGTTGAAAACTGAAAAATTGGGTTTTACAAAAGTACTTTTCAAATATTGTCCCCTTAGAGATAAAACTAATTAAGTTTCATACTACCCATTACACATAGTGACCTTTATCTCTAATGGTGCGATATTATGGAATATAAATAATAGTCTGGAGAAACATATTACAGGTAGGCACTATATCGCTTTCTGGATTAGAAAATATTTATTTTTTTAAGTTTGTATCATTTAAAATAAGATCCAATTTGGAAAATGTCACACTCGTGCGCAAACGGAAATTATATTGTTTAATAAAAAATAAGTGTGTACGCAACTATTTTAGGAAAACCTGACCCACGTGAAGTAGAAAATCTACGCTAGAGCTGCCTCTAATGCGGAATAGGACAACCTAGGCACATGCCGGAGATTCCGCACATTTAGACGGAGAGTGAAAAATCCATAGCCTTCGCAGACCTCTACAGACCGACCGACCGACAGAGGTCCGGGAAAGGTCAGGACTTTCCGATTTTATAGCACTTATTTATAGCCGCACTTAAACATAGATTTCTTTCGGTTAATTTTTGAAAGACAAGAAAAGTTTACGCTCTGTACCAGACACATAAAAAAGTTTGCGGTATTTCCTTTTATTGAAACGTGTATCTTGATGTTGATTTACTGTTATTGTAAGTATGTCTCATTCAAGATATATTTAGAAAGGATACGGCTGCTTAGATTTAATCAAATGTCAAAAGAGATTGATCACAAATTTGCTTCCGTCCTATTGTCTGGACCGACAGGAGCAAGGGGTTGCGGGTGGGGTGGGGGTGGGGGAGGGGGGAACAATTTATTTCTGTCGTGCCATTGGTGCACTGATTTGGTGCCCGCCCTTCCCGCGGGGTGCAGCGGGCGGCGGTCGCCATGGAAACCACCCTCCCACCCACAAGCCTTGAGGGAGGAGGTAAATGAGAGGGTACGTTGTTAAAGTGGTTGTGGGAGTGACCGCACGTTGCGAATTTGAGAGACGTAAATTTAGCATAATTTTAAAGTAGAAATTCGAATTTTAATCAAGTAAAAGAGTTCATTTTCTCTCCCACACTCTCCTCATGGAAAGTTTAATGAGCAGCTTTGATAATATAAATCTTTTATTTCTCCTATTTTTTACGTAACTATTGCTTTAATGCTAAATAGCGTAACCAAAACAGATACATCCGTTTACATTGATGAAAAGAAAGGCACAGAAACCAATTGGGAATTCGACAAAAAAGTTTTCGTGCTTGTTCTTTGTTTTCACTTTAATTTAAAATAATGGTCACCCTTATTTTAACCAACTCTTGAATATGTACTCCATTCGAGCACGTTCATAAGTTACCAAACATGTTCGAAGCTCGTCCCGCCAAATTCAAACAATTTTCCAAAGACGGAAAGAAAAGCCTCCAAGCAAAATGCCGAAAGCATTTCTTTGAATCTACAACGATAGGGTACTCTCTGAATTTCCCTTTCGATCAGATGACCTATTTGAACTGAGCGTAGTGGGATGGAGGGAGGGAGGTTAGTTATGGATAGCAATTTCCCTCTGAATCGGAAATCAAAGCGTTGCCTCGGGCGCCCGGCGGCCATCGCTGCGGCAGGGTGGAGGGGAAGAGGGAGGAGGGGGGTAGGGGAGAAAAAGCGGGTAGACGAACTTGGGAAACGCTTGCGAAAATACGTACTGGATATTAAAGGTTAAAAGGAAAAGGTAACGTACGAAAGATTTAAATTAAATCTAAAAATGTGAATTATTGCATAATTTTAAGTGAAGGCCATTGTATGTCGTACATTTTTAATTTATTCTGCGATATTCTAATCATTCACTGTATCATGTGTATGTGTGTGTATTAGACAAGGTATTCTCCTCACTCACACTGTGGAATCAGTTCCACGTAAAATTTGCATTTTTGTAACTGTTGAAATTCCATCGTAATGAGTATAATGAAAACAACTGTAAACTTTATTTGACTCATTATACTGCTTAGTTCTACCTAAAATACATGACGTAGCCAAAAAGATCACAGAAGTTGAATTATTAATACATATTTTAAATTTACTGGTCTGAATTTAACTACAGAACGCTATGTCATTTACGTGCCTATCATTAGGTATCCTACCAAATAAAGTAAACCACTCATATCGAATACAATACGTATCCTACCCATTCTGGAACGAAATTAAAAAAAAAATACACAACCTGGTCGAATTTCATTAGCCAAATAAAATTTTAAGAGGTTTTTTTTCATTTAAAGTCCATCCTTGTATCCCCACTGACATTTCTACAGAAATTCCTCGTATGGATGACTAGGTAGTGTTACATAGATTTGAAATAACTCGTAACTCAAATAATTATTTTAAAAAAAATGGATAAATCATTACATTTATTTTATGAGTGGAAAATAAAACTATTAATAATAACGTTTTATTATCTCCATTTTTTATGACAAAATAATAAATAATGATATCCCCACTAGGATTTCCCGTGCTGAGGATTTCATTTACAAAATATTAAAATAGACTGTATTAAATTAATGAAAAAAAAAATCTGAATAATTCTTGGGTGAGGCGTTTTAAGTGAAGTTTAGTGGTTTCGGTGTTAGTATGTATTTGGTGTTAATATATTTTCTATTTCAGATCTACCTATGTAACGTATCCAGTGTTTTATTTGATTTTTAAATTTATTATGGTTGAAGTGATTTTTTAAGGACAGTGGGATTTTGTTGTAGAGTTTAGTACCACGGCTAAACAAAAAACTATTCAAATTTGGCATATTAACTGAAATTTTTACATAGTTTTTTGTGTCCCCTGTAAAATTTGTATTATTTGGGATACAAAATAAATTTTTTTTTTCTTTGTTATTCATTTTTTTTTCTTATACTCTTATCTTCGTTTTATATAATTACCTCTTTACTTGATATTTTCATTTTAATGTGATTATTATACAATTAATAGTTCATTTCTTACATAAATACTTAATACAGGAGAGATATTGTGACGTAGATAATATAAAGACGAGTTATATAATAATACCAAAAACTTGCAAGACTAAACTGTCATTGCCGCAAAAGAATCCAGATAACAAACTTTTTATATTTTGGATTCGAGTTCGAGTATTCATTCACGTGAAAGATCAAAGCATTGAGTCGGAATATGTCAAAGCGGGTTAAACGAATCAGAAGAGATATCACAACTTCCTTTCAAGAAAGATGAAGACGTTTATGGTAATTTAATGATAGAGCGAGGAAAACTTCTGTTTCAAAGGTGCAGGGGCCCGAATGCAGGGAAATTAAATAACTTTATATATTATTTTCAATTTTTATAGGAATAATTTATTGAAGCTTATAAACGTCAAAGTAATATTTAGTTTTAATCACTGAAAATAATATTAACAAATCTGAAATGTATGAAACAGAAAAAAAAAGAAACGGTCGCATCTGGGACTCGAACACAGGACCTCTCGGTCTATCCGGGACCAGCGTTCTTATCCACTTAGCTAATGCTTTTTATATCATACTTTATTTGAGGAACTGTTATCATATATCATCTTCAATTAATTCCCACATATTTTTTGGCTACTATCTTTCCATATTGACTGCAAGATTCTATATATATTAATATGTATGTACTACTGCAAGATTCTATATATATTAATATGTATGTACTACTGCAAAATTCTATAAAATAAATGGGGATTATTTGAAGACGATATTAACAGTTTTTAAATTGAAGTATGATATGGTTAAAAATGATGAACAACGGAGTGGCATTAGCTCAGTGGATAAGAGCGCTGGTCTCTGATAGACCGAAAAGTCCTGAGTCTGAGTCCCAGATGTGAACGTTATTTTTTTTATTTACTGTATCTTTTCGGGTTTATGAATTCATTTCAGATTTGTTAATATTATCTTCAATGATTAAAAACAAACTTTACATGTGTAGGATGCGAAGGAAAACTTTATACGTAAGTACTACTATTGTGTATTCCTTATGCTGTTATCGTAACCTCTCATTTTTGCTACAGGCATAGTTAATAAGAGAAGTTACAACGGAGATCAGCGGTACGCCTGTATCTTTCTTTGTTTGGCTTGAAAGAGATTTAATTGATTTTTTATGTTTTATAAAAACATAAAAAAAAACATGCAATTCTAACGTGTGTACCTATAAGGATGAGCTTTACACATTGCTTTCCAGTTTTTCAACCAAATTGGAGTTGCAGGGTTGTTCCAAGGAAGGTTAGGTGGGGGATTAAAGGGATGAGAAAGTAAAGGGAGGTAGAACGTTAACACTTCGATGATTTCACGTCTCTGTTTAGAAGGCGGGATGAGAGAGTTGAAAAGGGCAGAGGAATAGATTTTCCGACCGCTTTTAGAACATTGGTAAGATTTTCACAGATTCCCGCCTTTAGCATGAATAATTATATAGTTTCTTTACCATTATTCAGAAGTAAAAAAAATATTCTTGAAACTAAACATTTTTGGAAGTTTTTTTTAACAACGTAAAGAGCATATTTTAATATTTATTATTATTTTGTGGATCATTTTGAATATGAATGTTTTTCGAATGGTGTTCAAGGCTCTACTGAAGATCGTTTCCGGGGTTGAACAGCAATTTGTTAGTCGAAAGCAAGATTTAAAAGTAATCCGTTTCTTTTCGTGGAATAGAGATTTAAAATCGGAAAAAAGCGTGCGGTTCTAATGAAGATAAATTGCCAACAATTTTGGTTGTCGGGAAAGTTCCAATCAGTTGAAGAACCCATCTCCGGAATGAAATAATGCATCCCTTTAAATTGAACTTCCTTTGAATAGTTCAGGCAGGGGTTGGATGGAGGAAGTAAGAGAGAAAGAGAAAGACAGATTGGAGCAGAGGAGAAAGCTAATATGCAGGAATACAAAACTCAATCCATAGAATATTAATAACAAAACCTTTATATTTTTTACATTTCTTGAGTTATTTTATAGGGGAAACCTGTAAAGTATCTACGTCAATAAACACTAACATTTTTAATGATTATTTTCAGTATGTAATCAGTCAATTTTCAATGGAGAAATCAGTCGATAGCTATTTATTATTGATGCGGTACATTACTGTATACTTTCATAACAATAATCACAAGTACACAATATTTCATGGCACTTTAAGTCAAACATAATGTACGTAATGGATTGAGGTTGTAAATAATTTAAGTACTTGTACCTAACCGACTAAATGATGAAAAAACATAAGTCTGACCAAACATAAAAGATTTACTGGAACCTTATGCTACGTTATTTTGATTTCACGCAGTTTTCAAAAGGTTGCGGAACCTCTTCCATTACGGTGCGGGAGGAAGGAGAAGGGTGGGGGGAGGTTACCAGTAGCGGGGGGGAGGGGGAGGTCGGGAGGCTGCGCTGGTTTGCTCCATGGCAGGGTATAATCTGGGAGCAGCTGCGCCGTGAAATCTCCACGTAGTCTTAAAACTCAGCCAGAGAGTTCCCCGTTTTTCAAACAAGATTTCACGTAATTGTAAAATTTCAATGACGAGGTTGAATTGATACAAATTTGGATAGACTTTGAATACGATTGTATCGAACGTGTCTACAGAGTAGATTAATTTAAGCAGATAAACATATTTCTTTATAATCAAATATAAATTATTGCACAACACATGCAATACCGATCCGAGATCTGGTATTGCACCACAAATGCAATACCGAGGAGAGATTGCCCAACAAATGCAATACCAAACCACGTGTTGTGCAATCTCGGTTTATAAATAGCGTATGCACAGTGGTATGTGCCCCTCTTTTCACTTCAACCGCAGAACGGACAACATCTCCTTCCTTGGATGCCTCGAATTGCCGCTACCAGACAAGAACAGACTACAGCCAGCAACCTCTGACGTCACCACCCGTTACCTCAGCGACCAACAGTACTGGCTGGTGCCATAAGTCAAGTACACTCGGAGCGACAACATCTCCATTGGGAAACTACCAAGCGCCCTTTTCAAAGGGTTTTCCAAATCACAATAGTCGTGCTTCCCTGTGTGCCAGTGAAGAGTGCGAGTCCTACACGTCCCGTACAACGATGTATATTGATTATTGAAATACTGTGAATAGTCTAATTTAATATTTCTATATCAATCAACAAATATTCGATGATCTGATCAACATCAATCTTATTCACCATTTTGAGATCAGAATAATGGTATTCGCACAAATAACGTGGAAATGGTCATTAGTTGTACGAGTACATACTGTACATGGCTACAACTGATACTGTTTAAATAGCGAGTTTTTGATATTGTGTCTAAAGGTTACATAAGATAAAATAAATAGTAGGTAATGCCAGAATTAGAGGTGATTTTACTTTTTTCAACTTGACATGATTTAAAAATTACTATCCACGATTGTGCATAGAACCCGTGTGAAATTGCTATCGATTCGATGATTGATTTCCAGACTAGCTACAAAAATCTGGCCCTCAAACGAAAAGCTCCCTCTCCACTTCGAAAAGTTCAAGCCGAAAGTTCCGTCGATTTATGTGTAATTTACGATAACCACTTTGCGGAATATATAAAGCGGATTTAGTATTCAGTCTCGAAGTTTGGAACTAGGGCTGCTCGTTTAACGCCACCCTTTAAACTGTTAAGTATGGAGGATCGAGATTTCCCTTTAAAGGGAAACAAAATGTGATTGTAAAAAAACGTTCAATATTTTTAAAATTTTGTAATAAAATAGCACTGCTTATAAGATTAAATGCCACACAACAGGTATTTAATTATTTGATTATATTCATTTGTTAAATTAAGCGCGAACTTTTATATGGATTTTTAGAACGGAATATGATGAGCTATTAAAAGTTATAAGTACATAGAAATTTTAAACCATTAAATAAACACATTTTAAAAAAAATCGTTTAACAGTAACATAAAATAGAAAACTAAAACAATATTAGAACACAAATCTCTAACGTTAAATTATCCAAGCTACAATAATTAATTGTAGGATTCTTCAAAGTGCTGGTATACTCGTAGATGACGCTTTGCTTTATAAATGGAGTCAGTCAATACGTCAAACTTATTGCCCAGATCATGCATTCTATTGGTTAGCGAGGGTGACTGATAGTTGGTTGTGTAGGTGTTGCAGAAAAATGTTACCTTTTCTCATGTTCCTCGTCGGTACATTTAATTTGTGCAACGATGGCAGGGCTGTAAATTAGATGATTAATGATTATATTTATAGATAAATAATACTCTTTTAGGAGGAAATGAATTGTTTAAGATACCTATGGTTTTTTATGTCATAAAAAGCATACCACTGAGAGCTCCGCTGTAACATTTTATAAACTACGCACGTAATAAATGTAGAGATTACAATGGAGCTCTCAGTAGCAGGATCGGACAAATTCGCACTTGGATTAGCAAAAAATACATATATTTTTTTAATTGGGCTGTTCACAGTTACGAAATTAACTGACGCTCATTTAAAAATAAAGCGAAATTCGTTTTCTTAAATCCAAGAGTACTAAGTCGGTCATGGATCTTAATGATTCTGGATAGTGGTAATAATAGAAAAAAGGTTTAACAACAGTTAACGAGAAATACAACCTCACGAACAGAATACTATGCGAAATAATATAATTTGATTCCCGACCGTAAAACGTAACTACCTGCGCATCGGAATCGCTCATAAACACCGCTCTTACCCGTTCAGCGCTGATTGATAATAAAAAAAAATCTGTAAAAATTCCAAGCCGCTCGACCGCCATTACTGGGTTTGATTTCACAAAGGAGGTCCTCCCTCCCCCTCAGAGGAGGCGTGGCCCTCCCCCTCCCCGCCGGAGATAGGAGGATAGGAGGAAGGAGGAAAGGTAGGCACCGAGCACCGATGATAGCGAGGTAGATAGTGGCAGGTAGCTGGTACCTACTCCCCGCTATCTCCCGCTATCTGCCGCTATCTGCCGCTATCTGCCGCTATCTGCCGCTAGGTAATAACTGTAAATCGTATTAAATGTTGAGAACGGTAGCAATCTGCCGCGCGGTGCGGATTTGGGCCCGCCTAACGCGCGGAGGTAGTAATAGTAATTTGCCTGTTAATAAATAGAAAATCCAGCGGTAATGGTAAAGCCAGAAACTCTAGTCAAGGATAATGACAACACTTTTTAATATAACGATTTTTTTGTACGTAATTTTCTTTGGGAAATGTATAAATGAATCTATGGACATTATTCCATTTTCTGGTATGACTTTCTACCTTAATATTATACTATAAATTGATCCTTTAAAATTTTCCGTAAAAACAGATGACATTATTAAAAAATACACACCTTTAATTTAATCGCTATTATTTATTGTAGTGTACCTACCCTTTTAGAATAATCCATAAGCAAAAGATTAAAAAAAAATAACAAAAAAATCTTGTAGTATTTATAATTCTCTATGAAATATAAAAAAAATATGAACACTAAGAATAATAAGATGTAACGGTCGCAACTGGGATTTGAACTCGGATACTCTAGTCCTACCGGGACCAACACCCTCCCAATTAACCTATTGAGACCTAATTATAAACGGTAATTTTTAACGAGAAAATTTTTGCCTTAATCGTTTTTCCATATTTTTTTACAGGCTGCCATATTTCGAACGATTGTAAAGTTCTTACCAGAATATATGTATTTGTAACCTAGATGGTGTCTCGAATATACCCAACCGATTTTATTTAAACGAAAAATCTTTTTGACTTATTTGAAAGTCAAGAACATTCTTTTTATTAAGAATAACTTTTAATGAAATAATTTAGGAAAAATGTTTTTTCAATTTTAAAATGCAATAATGTTATCGTTCAAAATGACCGAATAAAAATAGGTCTCAATTGGGAAAGTGTTGGTCCCGGTAAGACTAGAGGATCTGGGTCCAGTTGCGATAGTTACCTTTTAATATTTCTGTGTCTTTATCAGTTTCATATTTTATTGAGAATTATTAATATTATCTTCTTCAATTATTAAATATTACAATGAAGCTCATAAACTTTAAAGAAATTTGTTAAAATTGAAAATATTATGTTTATTTAATGTTGTGATTTTAGTGTGGTGATCTTATTACTTCTACACAACTAACCCCCTTTATGTACACTCTAAGGACTATTGACACCTGCCCCTATGGTGGACAGTGCGAGTCTGCCAACATCGCCGACTCACGAATGAGGAAAAAGCACAAAGCGAATTATTATCTCAAAAATCAATTAACATTCTTATTTTAGTCGTAAGAATCTTAAAATCCCTTCTAACAAATAATACACCTGCCTATTTTTCGAAAAGGAAAAAAAATCTGTTGGTAATTCACGTTGTTTCAGATGAGGAATTCTCAGTAATATAAATATATATTTTATATACGAAAAAGATAATCAAAGAAAAGCAAAGCAATGCCCAATTCGTTTGCCACAAAATCTTGCGGGTATCATTTAAGGCGGTCTGTTTTATATCAGAGGAATAAACGGTTGGCTGCTTCCCCCACCCCACCACCCAATCACCTCACTATCCTCTACCTTCTTCACCCCCTAAAACCCAGCGGCCGAGTTCTACGCCTCCGCCCTCTGAATAATTACATATTTCTTTCAAAGTAATTGATTTTACAATTTTAATTAATGGCTATGAAGCTTTCAAATTTCCCTTGCTAAAATTCACATGAAATACTAAATATTAAGTATACCATACAGATGGGAAAAATATTTCAGTAACGTTATGGTGAAAAATAAATAAATTATTAATGTAATATGGAAACGGCTTTAGTTATGCCATGCTTGTCTCTAAATAGCTAAAATCCTAGTTGTAATAAAGATATAGTATAAACCTTGTTAAAAATAATTTAGTAGTAAATTTAGTAGACTAATCTTAATTTGTTTTTATTTTATTTATTAATTAAATTATGCATTACTCGGTTAAGTTGCCTGGGTTGTAATAAAATCGATTAAAAGATATTCCTCGTTGCTATTTATTTGCTTTTATAGCAATGAATTTAAAAGAAAAATAATAATAAAAAAATGTTTTGTTGAAAGCACTATTTAAAAAAATAAATAAGGACTATTATTATTTAAAATGTTACCACACAATGAATTTGGGTTTATTGAAGAAATAAACGTTTAGCGTTATAAAAATGAATACACAAACTAAAAGTATTTTTAAATTAAAATATAATTAGGTAGAGTGTTTTTAAGAAATGTACGAGATAAATATAGAGCTTAGGTATATTATTAACCACATTACACTACTGGTTTATGTATTGAATCAAATAAAATACAGTATGTATTTGTAATATATTTATATATATCTGAGCATAATTTTCCGGGACAAGTCAGTGAATCAGATACGGAATACTTGAGGTCTTATAAATATCAGAAAATACTTTCAGAATCAATCGCAGATGGAGTGCGCGAGGTAAAATCAAAAAGATACCGATAAATATCACGGAGCTTAGCGCGAATCCCAACTTCCAACCCATCCCCAACCCAGACCCAACCCGCCCACCTTAGAATCGTTATATTCAAAAACCTAAGATTGCCCTGCAGAGCTGAATGGATCAAACATTAAAATACAGTCGAGTTGAATAGCTTAAAGTGGACCCACCTCTCACAAAATATCATCGATAAAATAGTGCGAAATAGTTAAGTTCATTAGCACATATTGCTCATTAGTCGAAGTGCATCTAGAGGTAATAATTTCTGTGGGTTTCAACCATAGATGATAGAAATACTCTTATTACATAAATAAAAAAAAAAATAAACCATAAGAAAATATATCATATCTGGCTATTGTAAATTATATTTCAAAGGTCGGACAAAAAATCTGTGCTAATTTCATAACGCCTGGGTTTACCGTTTGAGAGATTTTCTGAGTTAGTAAGGAGATTTTTAGCTATGAATTATTTATAAATGTGAAACTGTCAATTCACGGTGGAATTCCACTGACTAGTACAATTAAAACTAAATCTGTGGAAAATATAGCATTTTCGCCCAAAGTAAGTTCGATTGATCTCTCTGATATCGCACGTTTATGACTGAGAAATTTGTTTTATTGTTGGCGGAACGGCTTTAAAATTACATTTGAAAGTACTTTCGGGTTGATTTATGAAGATGCCTTTGATAGGGTGAAACCGGTCCGGTCGGAAATAAACAAGTGGAAGATAGTTACAAAGGTTTCTTATAAAAAAATAAAATTGAGTTCTGTTTCCTTTTAGGTCGGCATAGTACCAGAACTGTTTAAACTTTGCGACGTTTGGTAATTATGCTTGGATAATTATGATGTATATAATGTCTGTTGATAATTCTGTTCATATTTATAACGACGACGGCTGTTCAGGTAGGCCGCCATATAATGGAAAATGCTACTTAAATTCTACCAATTTATAGTGTAATTCACTTATATATCAAGAGATATTTTTGGAAAATGACGAGTTTTTTCTGGAAAATCCGGGTCTGCGAGAAATCCTCCAGCGGGTATATCTGGCGCCATTTCCCTTCGCTTTTACCGCTTTCATATTGAATTATTAAAATTTATCGCCCCGAGTTTTTTATCCCCGGCCGAACGCGAGCCGAAAAATTATTGTTATTGCAGATTTTTTGATTTCTGAGCAGTTACCGCGCGCAGTAAAACGCTCTTTCTCCTGGGATTTGGGAGCCGATTCAGAACATCACGAATGGACGAAATATATTCATTGCGGAAACAACATGGCCGCCCGATTTATTTCGTTCGTTGATTTACATACGAAAATGACGGTTTTACACTCACATTAATCACTTCATTGTTAAGGCACGCGTGTTCAGTTTTAAATTAAGAATGAATATATTTTATGTTATGCATCGTTTTACACATTTCTCCTGTTTCGCAGTTATATACTATCAATAAAAATTGATCAAAAATATTTTCTAGACATTTAAAACAGCACAATGTTTTCAAAAGTTTTTGCCTATGCACCATAGGTACCTAATTTTAGAAGAAAATTTTTTTTTCACACATAATAAAATAATTATGTGGAAGATGAATAAAATCACATATCAGTGAATATTGAAGTAGAAAAAGGCAAAAAGAGCTCAATTAAGAAAACAACCGATTTTCATTCACTACAGAAGATTTTTTTCAAGTAGAATCAATAAAGTTACTTCCTGACAAACTCCACTCTAATACTTGAGAGGAACGGCTGCGCTGCCTGTTTCATACACAACTTAATATTGGATTTGAGGCTGAAATACCCATTCAAACTGAATGGTATTTTTTTAAATTAAAGGTTTAGTGAATATCTAGCTCTGATGATATTATTTATTTTTGTTTTAAATTATGAAGGGCCATGAAAAAAAAATCATAATTTTAAATGCTACTTAGAAAATTATTTGCGGGTTTATAATATTTTTTTTCTTATCTTATTTTCTATGTAAATATGATTATGAAAATAAATTTATAAAAACAAAACAATAATTTTTTTTTCGGGTCGATATTTTAAATTATATACGGAAAATTTATGTTCCAACGTATGTGGGTCGTTCTTAATTTAATTGAAAGTCAACAATAATTTTTTTTTAGTTTACATTTCATTACATTTTCGAAGCAGACAAGGTAAAACTTTATAAAATTAATTGTTAAAGGTGCCTCTAAAATCGGGAAAAATCAATTCTTTTAATGGCCTATATTTCAAAATATAATGTATATAAATTACTTCTAATCCGTACTAGATATTTACTATACTTTAAAAAAGATCATTAGGTTTAGTTGAGTATTTTGGCCTCAAATCCAAAATTAAGTTTTTTGTATGAAACAGGCCGCGCAGCCGTTCCTCTTTAATAAAATTAAAAAAAAAAAAAACAAAAATTCTCGGTGACTATGGTGCTGTCATTTATGTTGTAACTATTTAATCTGACATGAGGATTTATCTCGTGAATCAACCCCCTGATAATAATATATCTCGGGCAGAAATCTACGGGTTATTTTCACTTATTCCTTTAAAGGCACCCATTCCGACCCGCAACTGGTTTCCAGAGTGCTGCGGGGAGCTAATGAATATTATATTTCCATTATGCCTTGCAGCAATAAACCGCAATGCTCTTCTCTTCCTCTTATGCGAGTGCATACTTATTTAATGCAGCGGTTTGTTTCATTTTAAGTTAAACACAAGTCTTGTAGAGTATGCGTGAAGTCGACTTTTTTTACTGCCGAAAAAGTTTTTAAATAACATTTGCAGTAGTAAAATCAATCATTTTTCAAGACGATTTTGATTTGGCGAGGTTGAGGATTACTAAAAACCATTAATAAAAACAACCTTCAATATCCTTCAATAGCTTTTCCACTAAAATTAACATTAACGTAAAATTCTACTAATTTATTTTAACAGTTTTGGGTAAAATTTGAAATATTGAAAAAGCAGTTTCTTTTAAATTTTATTTTTATGTGATATCACACAAGACTCCCAAATCTACTCCCAACCATCTGGAGCCAGTGAGACTATGGCATCCCCAATTGGGATACGTTATGAGGATGAAAGTATTGAGGAGGGGAAGGAAATGGGGAAAAGGGAAGAAGGAAGGTCGGCAAGTACCTGGCTTTTTAAATATGGTTAACAAACACGGCTAAAGCCATTTCAAGCAATATTTCAATTCTGAATAGTGGTCTTTCACAAGGGCGATACTGACAGTATCTACTACCCTGGAAAGCGCCGCAAATATATTATATATTATTTTTAATTAGCAAATTGTGATACAACACAATTTAATCAAATAAAATTTGTTTGCACACGCCTGGATTTGACCTCGCTACCTCCGGAACGATCCAAGGATCGTAACCACCTAAACACGGAGACTGTCAACTTGTAGAAAAAAGTTATGGATTTGGTGTTCTAGTGTGATGGCTATTAAGACACACTTACGAACATAATTACACTGGAATGTAATACAAGCAAGAAAAAAAACACCGTCTGACAAGTACGACAGATTGACGAGTTTTTTTTACCAACACGGTTTCTGACAATAAACAAAAACTATAAAAAATAATAATAGTATATTTGCGCACGTTCCATAGTGGAAGATACTCTCAGTATCGCCCTGGTGAAAGACCACCATTCAGAATTAAAACGTTGCTTGAAATGGCTTTTAGCCGTGTTTGGTGACCAGATCTGAATAGCCAGGTATTTACCCACCTTCCTCTTCCCCTTCTCCTTTCCCTCCCCAATACTTTCATCCTCACAACATTCCTCAATTGGGAATGCCATAGTCTCACTGGCTCCAGCCGGTTTGGAGCAGTTGAGACTCTTGTGCGGTATTCAAGTAAAAAAGAAAAATGTTTTGAAAAACGGAATTAATTTTAACGATCAGCTACTTTGATAAAAAAATGAAATTAAGTCGTCTACTTCGCTAGGATCACAAAATAAATCTATTTGAAATTATTGATTTCGATCAAGAACTGTCGATAGTGACACGAATGCAAGGTTGGTTCACGCAGTGAGCGATTGAGTCAATAGTCGGCGACATCACTGAGTGGCTCGCCATCTCCGCCGTAGCAAGTGCAAAACAATCACAATCCCTCCTAGGAAAACACTTATCGGGCCTCTCGCGCCTCACTCACCCCCGCTATAAACAATAACCACTCACCCCGAATACACCATACCATCACTCCATCACACCGCCGCATCGTCACACCATAACACCACCACGACTTTACCATACGACCACACAAACAGACAGCCACACGTCACTGCTGGTACTATATGTTTACACTAAAGATGTGCTGAATATTACACATTAATTTATGTTCATATTGACAAAATTCACAATCTTGATTGCCAAAAGGTCGATCTAGGATTGTCATTTTTTACTGTGATTTTATCAAGCTTTTTACTTTTATGCGACAGAATGCTGGAGCTGGAGCTCAAGTAGGAGATAGGGTCAAGTTAGTTTGGGAATTATATCGCCATTCAGATCAAGTCACTAAACAAATATTTAAGATATTTTAAGCTACGTTTCATTCACATGGGCGTTTTACCCAAACTATTTTCATGCAAATTCCATACAGATCGTCTTTCCAAATGGATTCGGTATAGAAAATATTACTTGTCTATGTATTTTTGATACCGATTTTCGTCCAGTTTGGCGAACAATATTTGACAGCTGTCATTTTTTATGTAACTCTATTAATTTACGTATTATGCAGAAATGTTGCAACTTTATTTCGGAATTTATTAAAAAGATTATAGGAACGACTGTGAACTTGTGTTTCTGTTCGGTATTATGAATGTCACGTAACTATATATTTTATTATTTTTTGAAATTTTATGACAGATTCTTCCATAATTATCAATGATTATGTTAAAGGTGTTGCCATTTTTTGAGGATATCGTACCGCCCCAAAATATTATTTCTTCTTTAATGGCAACTATATCTGCAAATCTGTATGAAATTGAAGGTATGAAAATGATCATGTGAAGCAAAGATTTTCCATATGGCTACCGATATGGTTTCCATATGGGGATCGGTATGGAAATAAGTATGGTGTAGAGCTTGCTTAAGTGTTGGTTTCTCACAGGGTGGAAATGAGATTTTCATATCTACTTTTAAATTACACGTCACGTGTTTATTTGCACCTTATTATCAACACTTTGCATCTCTGCAGGGTTTTCGTTTTTTCGAGCTTTGGTGTTACTATCTACCAACTAAGCTTGTTGTTATAAAGAATAGTAGAAAGGAGAAAAATGTGTTCCAAACATGTACCAAATGATATGCTTCTCTCATACCAATTATTGAATGGTTGTGGCTTATCGACCACAGAGAAAAACTCAAGGAAAACTATGACCACAGGGTTCATCACGAGTACGAATTTGAACACCTGGGTAACACTAGCAACTCATAAAATATTGGACAACCTTGCTATTAAAACAACAAAATAAATTAGGAGTCTTTTAGGAGATGAAACAGTATTTTGAGTAGGCTTGTAAGAAGTATTTTATATCCCAATAAAGCATTTTGAAGAGGGATACAAAAAAATGGAACAAAGTGAATCTTTTCTTGAAATCATTTTATCTCGTTTCGCGCTTGAGTGAACTTGTTAGCCATTTTCCTTATTCCCGCCATTTTGTTATCAGAGAGTGTGTTTGCCCCGGAGATTATGAAAATGCTCTATAAGGATGCAGTACAAGACACGCCAAAACTCACCCAAAATAAGTGCAATTCTTGATTCTTAGAAACTTCTGAATCTTCTTGGATTATTCTCAGGATATTTTGATACAAGGCAATCAAATTTAAAGCATAACTCTTTACTCGAGATCAATGATACAAAATCATTGCCAGTTCTTATCCAATAAAATAGTAGATGATGATTTTCGATAAGATTTTAATTTCGGGTGCTTACATAATTTTTCTGTTCATCCAATACACGAAGTAATAATCTAAGATGTATAATAACAAAAAAAAAATTATAAAATTTTTAAAAATATTCGATTTTATTTCAAATATTTTACAAGCGAAAAAGTTGGGAAATAAGTATTGCAATAGATTAGTGGTGTTATTCAGAGCAAGTATTTTAATTTAAAGATATTATTTTCACTCGTGATCACATAAATATATGTTAGCTATGAAAAAACCCTCACTCTATCTAAATAAAAGTAACACATCCCTTATTCTACGTAATCCGGCGTGTTTGCTCTGGGGAAAATCAAGATGATGTCTTTCCTTGTCTCCCGGCTGACAAAATTTAGATTGCGTATAAAGGTTAAATATTTTCTCAGACAACATTGTGGGATTGGATTTGCGCTTTCCTTTGGGAACGACTTCCTCCGAGGAGAGGAAGATTTTCAATTTCTCGCTGTAAGATTACGCCTCTTGATTCACGCTCCCAGTGATTAGGAAATCTTGGCTAATTTTATTCTATTGAATGGATAATAAGTATTTTTTTAGCAAGTTTAGTGTTAATTGTCTCCATCGGTAATATACTGTGTATAAACCACAAAACATAAATGTACGAGTAAGAGGTTTAAGTCAAGATTCATTATGAAGTATTTAGGTTATTCAATATATGTTGGGATGACGTAAAAGCTTCTGAGTTAAATAATTAAACAAGGAGATTGTATTTGGGATTTGTCTCTACCTTCTGTTAAAGGTCGTGCATCACGGGGTTAGTATGGACACAAACTGTAGCAAACTTATAATAAAGTGGAAAATATCACTCGAAGGTTTCTTTGGGAAGTAATATCCCGCTTTTTTGGTTTTAGTACAATTTTAGAATCACAAATTGACGAGAAAAGTATTCATTAAAAACATATTTGTTAATACTTAAAAAATATATAATTGATGGTTATTTAAAGCGCATTCTAATTTTATATTTTTTTTGTGTGTATCCTGTATATATTACGATAGTAACGAAACTATTCCGCATAGTGTTTTTTTTAAAAAGTGTATGTTTTTTATTTTAAACTTATTCTTGTATAAGTTTTTCGTTGTTTTTGAAGAATATTCCAATTAATATGACCCTTAGCTAGAAATCGTTTATATTGAGTTCGAAATGAATGTCATCACGTTTGTGTTTTTGATGTGTTTGATAATAATACCTATGAGTGAATATGGAAGTGAGTTTAATACAACGTGTTTTTTAATTAAAATAAATTACGATCTCAAGATCATGTTATATAGGAATATTCAAGATTGTAGCAAGTTCAAGATGAGGGGGGTAAGATGGCATGGAGGGGTGTTGTGGAATATCGCAAGTGAGTTATGAGTAGGTCGGGGCGAGTGTGGACAGCGGTAGGATTGCGGGATCTCGGGAGATGTCCCAGGAATGCAGACAATTCCCCTCGTCACTGGGATTATTGCTTTTCCAACCCCATCAGACGGCTTCCGTATGTCTCCGCCAAGACAGCGGAGAGATTCTTAAAGTTTTGCCGGAGAGAGAGATTTTTCTTGTATTAATTCCAACAAATTGTACGTATTGTTATTTAAAAAAAAAACAACGTAAAAACCACCACACCTGACAAATTAAAAAATCACTGAAATAATTCGCATGATTTAAAAATGAAATTCACAAAGGAATATTTAAATAATAATATTGAGAGTAGTAATTAAAATGTATGCTAGTTACGTGAAGTTATTAATCCACACGATTTTTGGCCAAAATAACTATGTTTGTATAAGTATTCACTTTTGCCCTAATGAAATAATGATTTATCCGAAACCAGTAGACGTGAAAAATAGCTTAGTGATTTAAGAGTGAAACAATGTATTTGTCCATTCTTTAATACCTGAAAGTTTAAAAAATACTTTTTACCTTCTTAAGTACTCGTAGAATGACATAGATTGAATCTCTGCCAATTATTAATTAGCTAATAATGAAAATCATAGAATAATGTAGGTAACTTTACACTTAAAATAAATCAACTAAAATTGAAATAATATTATGAATACGATATCTTTTTTATGGAATAAGAAGAAAGTTTCAAGAAAATTTATATACTTATGAAAATGGCTCATATTATCCGACCCCATTTGAGCACCTTTGTTTCGCATACCGCTAGTGATGCTGAGATATTGGGAAATATTTGGAGTGCCGAGTAGGTGAATGGGAGATGATATGAAGACGAGGGATTTGTAAGGAAGGAATTCTAAAAGCTTTAACTCTTTTCCGTCCGTTCCTTCCTATCTCAGGAAATAAGTGGAAAACACAATTTATTATTAAATCTTTTTCTTTCACATACATCTAGCATCAAAACAATTCGAACGAATATTAATATTATAGGAAATGATTACTTTTACTACATGCATAATGTTTTCTAGATTTAGTAATTAATTTAAATAAATGTATTTTGCATTTATTATACGAAATCCAGAATACTGAAATAAACTACTGGCATTTTTTTAAACAACTGCTTACAATCATTCCATAAAGCAGAATCTGTTTGTATGATAAATGAAGCATAAAGCAGAATCTTTTTGTGTGATATCTGAAGAATAAAGCAGAATCTGTTTATATGATATCCGAAGCATAAAGCAGGATCTGTTTGTATGATATCTGAAGCATAAAGCAGAATCTGTTTATATGATATCTGAAGCATAAAGCAGAATCTGTTTATATGATATCTGAAGCATAAAGCAGAATCTGTTTATATGATATCTGAAGCATAAAGTAGAATCTGTTTATATGATATCTGAAGCATAAAGCAGAATCTGTTTATATGATATCTGAAGCATAAAGAAGAATCTGTTTATGAGATATCTGAAGAATAAATTTATATGATATCTGATAAAGCAGAATCTGTTTATATGATATCTGAAGCATAAAGCAGAATCTGTTTATATGATATCTGAAGCATAAAGCAGAATCTGTTTATATGATATCTGAAGCATAAAGTAGAATCTGTTTATATGATATCTGAAGCATAAAGCAGAATCTGTTTATATGATATCTGAAGCATAAAGTAGAATCTGTTTATATGATATCTGAAGCATAAAGCAGAATCTGTTATATGAAATCTGAAGCATAAAAACTACCGTCTTTATAATTAAACAATTTTTACAGTCTGAAATTTGTAGGTTAACATCTCGATTTTCACCCCGTAAAGATATTTTAATCATTGTAATACTTATTTAAAAGCTTGAATAAATAAGACTAGCCGTCATATTGTAGGTATCCATGTTTTTGAAATGTTAAAAACTCATGCAAAACCGGTTGGCTAAGTTAGTATACTTAAAGAGAATAATCACGATTGAAAAAAAAACATTCTTATTTAGAATCTTTTTATACCACAATGGCTGAAAAGTGTTATATCCTAAGTGGCGAAGGGATTGAATAGAATATAGCTGTAAATAAATCAGTCGCCTAACCAGGCGCAGCGCTGTGCCCGCGTGCGGCGGCTGCCCCGGTCCGCCCCCCATTGCGCCACGAGTAATCACCGGAATCATATTTAAAAACTAATATCAATTTACATAATTGTGTGGATTGTGGGGAGAGAGGGGCAGCGCCATTTGGCAGCCAGCGGGTACTGGTGCTGTTAGTGTGACTGTTAACAGTTGGGGACGCTTGTAATGCTGCGGGATTATTAGATATTAAGGTACCCACTGCAGGATTATCTTCGCAAGCGTACATTTAATAATAATAATAATTTTTTTTATTATTTTTTATTCGATATTGGGGGTATTTATTAGTTATTGTATAGAAAAGGTGTTAAGCGTATCCATCACACCAATTTCATATTTGTTATTTTTATTATTCTCCTACATTGATGTTTATTATTATTATTATTATTCTCCTACATTGATGTTTATTATTATTATTATTCTCCTACATTGATGTTTATTATTATTATTCTCCTACATTGATGTTTATTATTATTCTCCTACATTGATGTTTATTATTATTGTTATTATTATTCTCCTACATTGAAGTTTATTATTATTGTTATTATTATTCTCCTACATTGAAGTTTATTATTATTGTTATTATTATTCTCCTACATTGATGTTTATTATTATTATTATTATTCTCCTACATTGATGTTTATTATTATTATTCTCCTACATTGATGTTTATTATTCTCCTACATTGATGTTTATTATTATTATTATTATTATTCTCCATCGTAAGTTGTTTCAATCTACGATCCCTTACGTGGTATCTTATCTTTTAATTATGGCGACAACTATTATTTTTGTCCAGTGTCTACTACCGCGAATGCATGCAATTAAAAAAAATATATTTTAGCGTCGACTTTCGGCTGTCTCATTTGAGGTTTTTTTTTAGTTTCAAATTTTTAAGCCATCTGCACAATCTACTGATACAAGCTCATAGGTAGATCAACTAAATAATACTGGACGTCACAGAACGAATAGCGTACAACCATTTCAAAGAGAGATTAAATGATAGTTTTATATCTCCTTTTTTTGAGATATCTTATTGTGCATCGAAAAAAAATCACATATAGAAATATCACTTATCTTTTAAAGTAGGTATAAATTAATACCCCATTCGCACTTAATATTGAACTAAAAATCATATCCCCATATTTATTATTATATTCGTTGAATCTCCACCGCCTTCCACAATCCTGCGATTATTCTTTAATTGCGGAGTCCTCTCCATATCCCCTGCTTCAATGGTGCATAATCCTGTCGGGGTCATCATCAGAGGCTAGTGGCCATTAGAGCGGAGGGGTACGAGCAGAATGGCGGCCGCCGGCCAGTCCACTCTGGTATTTTGACAATAAGGACGTTTAATGGGCGCTGCATTCAGGGGCATGACTGTGCGAATTGTTTTCGACGCGGATGTGATGCGAGGAATTTAATTTGTATGAGAGAAAGAGTGTAATGATATTCGCGGAAAGATTTGCTCGAGCTTATGCGATACAAAAGATGCTGAATTCTGTCGGTAGAACAGTTTTTAGCTTAACTAAGTAATTTAGTATAATTCTGTCAAGTAGGTAGTTATAAAGGTACTATAATATCGTCCCATTAAAGGTATAAGTCACCATGTGTCACACAACTAGTAAGGCGCATAATGAGTTTTACCTCTATGGTCCCCATGTGATGTTCTTTAAATTATAAATAAAAACATGTATATGTGAAGCAGAAAAAACTCTCGACCAGTGAGCTCTAGTGAAATTTAAAAAAAAAGTGTAACTTCTAGGTTAACCCAACTATTTGCATCTTGCAAAGGTATTTCTAACGCGATAGGTATATCAATTTATTGTAAAAAAAATTAAACATGACACAAGAAGACGTATGAATTGTTCCGCATTTTTCAATTTTTTAATGACTAAAAGAGCACCAATTGATGTCTCGAGTGAAGCCCGGTAGCAAATCTAGTACTAATATAAATATTATTATGGTATACACACTGTTTAAGCTCACAATACCGGACTCTGTGCAATCCATGAAGTAACTTCCACGAAATAAAAGTATTTAAGGAGAGAATAAATTTTTTTATTTTTTCCGAAGAAGAATTCTTCTTCTAGAAGGTTTTCACTTTGTGATGTCATTATGTATTTTAATTAAAACAAAATAACTTTGTATACATCACTTTATTAATATACAATATTACTACATGTTTCGTGAGCGATGCTCACATCTTCAGGTATCAATGTATACTGAAGTTAACAATTAAAATATAGAACAGTTAGATTTAAGTTGGGAGGGGTGGTAGGGGAAAGACAAGTAATTAGGGAATTACAATCAGGAAATTACAATCATTTGGAAATTACAAAGATTTAAGTGGGGAGGGGTGGTAGGGGAAAGACAAATAACTAGGAAATTACAATCGTTAAAGGAAGGAGAGAATAAATATAATAGTATTATTAATTTTTAAACTAGTGATGAACTTAATTTGTTAGTTCTTCAATTATATATGAAGAATTTTCTTCTATTATATAAAGAAGAATATCCTGGGCGGGCTGTGTGTGTTTTTTGTATACAAATCTACAGTTTTATTCCGAGCTTGATGAAACACTTGACCTTCGAAACAAGAGGAAGATCACTATCTACATGAGATCTCGAAAAACCCCATCCCCTTCCACATTTTCCGCCCCTTAAAGCAGAATTTTGGTACTTCTTGATGAAATTTTGCATACTTGACGTTCAAAATAAGAGGAAAACTACTGGGTAGGGGTAGGAGTAAGGTAATGGGGTGGGGGTAGGGTAGAGGAAGGGGTAGGGGTAACACATCACAACCTCAAAAATTTCCTCCAAATCATCCATAGCCCCGGTCAACGCCGGGTACTTCAGCTCGTTCTAAAATACAAATTAATTATTAAATTCAGATCTAATTTTAAAATTTAAAAAAAAAACATAATTTTTATGCATAGAATGAATTTATGCCACCGTTTTTAGAATAGTGATGATCTAATGGTCAATATTGTTGCCTTCCAAGCAGTTGTGCGATTCTCGGCAATATTTTTATTAATAAATTTTATTTTAAAGTTTTAAAAATAAATCCCGTGATTTTTCGCAGGTACAAATAAATACACTGATAATGAATAGTAACAGTTAAGCTAACAACATTGCACCTCACTTAAACAGGAAAAATGATAACATAAATTTTCCAACATTCTTATTTTATATTGCTTATCCTAGCATTACTGCTATTTTTAATTTGTTAACGGATATCGCATTATCATTATATTTATAGAAAATACAATGTAACACAAAAAAAGTTACGTGTAACAAATAAATACAAAAAGTATATCGTTTCGAATAGGTACAAAGATTGAACAATAAACTCCCTCCAGGAAATAATGACTTGATTAATTGACGCCTGTTATTGGACAGGAGCCGGCGCCAGATTTGCCATATCGACTTGTAACCGAGTTGGCGAAGTACAAACAGAGGATAATAATTAATTAATGGCGTTACAGTAATTTGACGGGTGACGATGAACTCACTTGATTACACTCGCTGGGTAGAGAGCCGAAGGACGTACTATGTTTTAATCACGGACAATATATTACAGCGGTTACATTACCAGAGTTAAATCTACTTTCAGTATCGCCCTAGTATCGGTACAAAATAAAATATTTTCAAAGTATTACTACGTCAATGAAGAGAGTTGGCTCTTAAGTTTGGTGTAGGAGTTAAACGTGTTAATAACAATAAGAATACATAGTTAAACATAGTAAACATGGCTATATACATAATGAATATTAAGTAATAGAAATTAGGCAGGATTGATGGATGGAATTATGGCTTATAATTTTATTTATTAATTTTTTTGGATTTTAATTAGTATTACATTTTTTTGTTTACTACTTCGGGAAGACTATTAAAAAAAATTCCCTTTGTAAATGTTTCAAAATTTTTATCTATTTGGTTAATTTGATAGTTCCATGTCTTTATCGGGCATCCCCGACTTCTTCTACCATTCACTTCCGCATCGTATATTCTCCTTACACTTCTTTATTTGATTCAAGTAACCAACAATGATTTTTAACCTTCCCGTTGGCAACGGGGGTAACCAAAACCTCTGAATGTACTATATACTCCATGTGTCAGCTGAAATAGTGATTTTTTTGTGTATCTACAAAACCTTTAAACATTATTATATAAAAAAAATATATCGTAATATATAAATAAGTTAATGTGACTTTTTGTGTACTTTTTTTTGGGAAGACTATTAAAATATTTTATCCCTTTGTAAATATTATAATTAGTTTTAATTAATTAAAAAATATAGTATATGGTTACAATAATAGACATTAAATAGTATTAAAAAATAACAGCAAGAATTATTGTTATTTTATAGCCTCATATCATTATCGTAAGTTTATTTATTCAGCTTATTTTATGGATAGGGCTGTTTGGAGATTACTCGTCTTTCAAGAAAGAGATGATTTCTTAAAATATAAAAATGAAAATTCTGACGTTTTGTCCGTTTAAAAAAAACAACCAAAAACATATTTTTCTAAAAAATCGTGAAAATTGTAAAACAGTCACGGAACGCCCCTGGTGTATATAAAACAGAACCATTCGCAATAAAATATCAGATGATATTTGAAATTCTCAGAACAAAAACAAAATATTGTGAGGTAAACTACTCGTATATAATTTATGTTACGATGATACAGAAACGTGCAGGTGTTTAATTGACGCAAGTCTGTCAGAAGCGGCGCTGGAGAGAAGGGGTGAAACATGCCAAGTGAAATCTTTCCCCGGTCCTTGTAGGCATTATTTGATATGTTTTATTTTTGATTTTCTTGCTATTTCTGAGATATGTTTCTCGGTTGTATTTTCCTCTATCTCTGAATTCTCCTTCTCTTACAAAAGGATAGAGGTTGGGTAGAGTACCTACCTACCAGGCAATCCGACAATAGGACGTGTTTTTTAAAAAAATGTTTGTCTTTAGAAAAAACATTGTTTCAAAGACGGGGGGCTAAGGATGTCATTTTACGACTAACGAGGAAAATTGACGATTATTTTGGGTTATTTTTGGTTAGTTGCAACCATTTTTTTTTGGGAAAAATTATGTTTCATTTACATGTTTAAAAAGTTGGTAATAAATATCCACAGGGATTTAAAAAATAAATAAAATTGAAATTGTAGTTTAGAGTCAAACTTAACGTTATTTTAAGGCTGTTAATTCATGGTGGAATTCCATTTCAATATGATTTTTTCAGTTAAAAAAACCTTTATAACTTTTTTCCTCTTGTTCGTTTTAGACCAAACCGGTTTTACCTTAAAACGGGCATCTTAGTCTTCAAACGATTGCATTATACGAAGTTTTACACTTTATAAAAGAAATCTCAAGTTCAAAAATCATTTAGCTATATCTAGTTACAATTTATTACACATTTAAACCTAAAATAGTACACAGGTACAATGGTTACATATACTCCAATATAAAACAGAAAAAAATGTGATTTTAGTCACAATCTCCAATTAATAAGTATAGATTACAAAATTAAACAATATATACTTTACTTTCTTACATTTAAAATCATTTTCCTCTTCTTTTACGTTGGTCGGTATTTCTTGGGAGATCTATTTTTTATTTATTTTTATTGATATATTATTTCATGTATAGAATAAAGAAGAACACAAAAATGCGACGTGAGCGTGTTTCGTGATGAAAAAGTCTGGTCATTCGGACCTTACATATCTAATACAAAAATTATTTCACCATAATTTCATTTCGATCGAATGGAATGGCAATATACAATGCAGGCAGTGTGGGAGGTACAGGGCGACTCTCTCGGGATATAACCAAAAGGTACTAAGTTTGGTTCGGACACGTAGAGAGAATGAACGAAGAAAGGAGTGTAAGGAGAATATATGACGCGAATGTGAATGGAAGAAGAAGCCGGGGATGTCCGAGGAAGTGATGGCAAGATCGAGTTAATCAAATACTTCAGAGTCGGGCCATGTCAGAAGTCGGAATAACAGAAGATAATGTATGCATGTGAATGAAGCAAGAAGTGTATTCCAAGCAGTTGTTTGGCGGTTCGTCCTCTCTGCCTACCCCTGCGGAGAAACGGCGTGATGATTAGTTAGTTACTTACTACGTCAAAAGCTCACGTCCTGCCATAAAATTAAAGTATACGAGTATGTATATGATTTCATTGCTAAATTCTGGCATGAAATAGAGCAAAATCAGTTTTAATTTGGAATTTAAAACATATAAATAGCACGTCATTACGACGAGTGCTGTGATATTTTCTAAGAAAAAATCTAAGAAAGCGGAGACCTCACATGACACCTACTCGTTTCACATCAGCGGCGGAAAATGAGTGGAAGAATGTATCTCAATTCGTGTCTATACTTTCTTTTCTTTCGGTAAATCTGTGTCTCCATAATCGACAGATTTCTATATAAGTAATAGAGCTTTTAGATTTATCGGAACTTATAAGCTGTTTTCTGGGTATGCGGAAGTACAAACCAAAAGCCGAGGCCTAAATACCATCCGGGCTGGATTTTTAGGGATAGTGTGAAACGAATTCCCCGGGGTCGTTAGGAGTGCGAGTTCTGCGTGAATCATAATAAAGCCGTTTCAGACGGAACGTGGCCGAGACGAGGACTATACAACTGTGGAGATGTACAATAACCCCCTGACCTAAAAACGCGGGTAAATATTACGCGACGCGTAAGATCGGAATAGTGATAAATTTGACATAAAACCATGACTTAACTATACCACGGCTAAATAGGCGGGTGAGAATCAATTATTGAAGACGATAAGTATTGTAAGAAATTCTACGTTGTGTAGTCATTAATACGCTGGAAGATGTGTCCGGAAGTTACCACGCTCACTTTAAACATTCTACTTACGTTAATTAATCGACTAGTTGAAAGATCATCGATAACGAAGGTAAGAAATAAAATTCCCTTCCATAAAACAAATAAATCTATCTAATAAATCTTTATCGCGGCATTTAGAAATTTCATTTTCGTATCCTTTGATATCTTGTGCGAAGTAACGCAAAATCATGTGTTTTTCATATAGCTAATGATAATTTAAAAACTAACGAATTTTTCTTGCTCAACTTAATGTGGTTTTATAATCTATTTTAAATTTATTAATTAGTGTAATTTTTATTGGAACGGGCAGAGAATTATAACATTTCATCCCTTTATAAAATAAACTGTTTTGCGTATTGGTTTTGTTCTTTTTCGGTAATATTATGTATATTATCTTGTATTATATTGATGAATGTCCATGTAGTAAATAATATTATTGGAAAATTATATTGTTAGGAAGTTGTTTCTTATGTATAAACATCATTGCGTTCAATGTCAGCATTTGTTTCACTGTTAGCCAATTTAATTTCTCTAACAGTTTAGCTACTTTTGAATATCTATTTCGCTTTAGTATTATTGCTGTATTTTGGAGAATTTGTAATTCGTTCTGTTCTCTTTCGTTACTCAAGAAAAGGATCGTTGAGCAGTAGTTGAAATGTGGAGCAATAATGGAGTTGTATGTTTCGTTTTTGGAAATTCTTCACAAAAAAGAAATCTTTTTCTCAATTTTCTTTTTGATTTATTCAGAATGTTTTTTAAAGTTAAGTATTTCATATCATTTACATATTCAATAATTTCACCACCAATTTTTATTTTGCTTTCGCTGCATGTCTTCTTATGTCCAATTATCATATATTTGGTCTTTTTGTATTCAATTTTAGTTTATTTATTTTTAGCCATCTTGATACATTTTATAGTCCATTATTCAAAACATTGATTAATTCCTCAAAATTATCTCCAATTATGTATATGAGCGTATCATCAGCAAATAATCGTACTTTACACTTTGAAAATATTTTTACCGTATCATTAATATAAATAATGAATATTAAAGGTCCTAGGACTGATCCCTGCGGTATTCCTCATTATTCTGCAATGGTTTTGAGAATTATTATTTTTTTTTTCTTACATATATGAAATGATTTAATTAAACACCGTAAGTAGAACATACCTCGGACTATGGTTTAACCGGGCATTTTTTTTCGTGAATATTTTTATAAGCCTTGAAAAAATAAAGTATCATTCTAGTGCAAAAACTCCTTTTCGGATATTGTCACATTTTTCATTGCGGGAAAATTAAGTTTTTTAGAAAATGATCGAAAAACATTTTAATATTTATGCCTGACCTTTACAAAATAAAGTAAAACATTTTAGTGTTTTTTTTACGTAAATAGAAACATGCATACATGATGTTCACAAATACGTATGAACCTGGCTTTATGCATCGAACTCAGTAAAATTAGAAGATATTTTTTTCACGTCCGCTTTTGCTGCTGAAGGATATTGTTTAATGGTTAGCAGGTCTTATTTAAATTGTAATAAACGCTTTAATTGTCCCTAACTACAGATAGGGCATAATTCTGATTTTCCTATTTGTCTCAAAAATTTCTAAAATTACAATATATGTATATTGCATAATTTTGTATACGTATATAAAATATTATAACTATCTGCTATAAATACGTTGATCTTTGATAGCTCACCCAAATAGTCAAATGCAACATACCCTGCATTGTATTTTCATCTTTCTGCCGAGACTAAAGATGAACCCTGACCCTCTCTCTCTCCTTTTATATCCCCATCTCCCTCACAGCGTCTTCTATCGATATATGCCCGAGGTCCAGAGAGTGCGCTGAACCAGAGTTAGAGATTTCAAAGAAACTTGAAACAATCTTTAGCCACTATCCCGAATGGTAAAACTCAGGTGCGTGATTCGCATAGCATTAGAGATTTTCGCAATATTACCATTATAGATACCTGAATGAATTCTACCATTATACAATCATTTTTTTTACCTAGTTAAAAGCGATTGTAACAAGTTTAAAACGGTTAAAATTTGATAAATAGCTGTTAAATTCCGGTCCAAAAAACTATAACCGTTATCAAATCAACGTCACTTACACGTTCCTTTCACTTTAAGACAACGTAAAGCCACATTAACAGTAATTAATTTGCATGTATACCTCAAAAATTACAACAATGTATATTGATTGAGGTTGTTATAAGTAAGAAGGATGATGGATTATCATTTTGACATAATATTCTCTTATTTTTTTGCACTTGGACAGCAGATGTAACCATGAAATCACCACGAAAACCCTTCGACAATGCGATTTGGGCTATCATACCTTACACAATGCCACCGTCAACCATCCGGCGATACGCTAAAAATCACGCTGCGACATGTGCACGAGTGTGTAGCCAGTTCCTCCCGTGTTATTAAAGCGCACATGCTCTGTGCACTTAGCGTTTCGGCTTGTTATTCTTCTTCGTCCTCATCCCATGTAGCGGAGTGAATTACACCCGAGTAAAATTGGATTCTGGCCGTGGCAGTGTCTGACTGTGGCTGGGTGTAGTTGGGTGGCTCGGGTTGCTAATCTCTTCCACTTTTTAATATTCATCCTGAATTATTATTATTGTCCATGCGGAGGGGGAACCTGTTAGACGTTTTTATATTTTGCGGGCTTAAAGCACCCCGTGTTTGGTTGTTGCGCCTTTGAGGGTTGTTGGTTTAAACCGTTATTTGTTGCAGTCTGCGTAAATATTGGAGAAAAAACAATTCTCAATTCTCTCTCGTCATGATTTTATTGTAGCAATTTAACGAATTAAGAATACGTACTGTATCTAATATTCGTCGAAATATATTTAAAAATTAAGCCCATATATAATCGGGGCAGAATAATGTGATTGTTTGAAAAAAAATTTTACTTAACCTTAAGATAGTCGACAAATATATTATTAACTTCTTAAACAAACGCAAATTCAATTGGTGGCATCATTTAAATTAAGTAATAAGTAAACAATTTCATTAAACTACATTTTTAATAAATATAAATGAACACTTTTTGAAAGAAACCAATGGTTCCTTGATCAGGATAAAAATAGTCATATAAGCATAAATAATAATATTGGTGAAAAAAAAAATTATTAAAGGAATTTAAAAAATTACATTAATTAACATGTTTCGAAAGCGATCCTTTCTTCATCGGGAATATATATAACAATAATGAATGCAATATATAAAGTGAAGAAACTATATTATATTTCTTTTAAAGTAATTGTTTTTTTTTTATTATTTAATATATTTATAAGTAAATAAATTGAAAATTACTTTGTTATAAATTTATAAATATACACATTTCATCATGTTTCGAAATCGGTGCTTTCTTCATCAGGAATATCTATATAGTTGATATCAATAAAAAAATGTATTTTTTATTATTTAATATATTTATAAATTAGTAGTTACATGCATAATGCTATCGCCCTATTTGAAAATATCGATTGATTTTGTTAAAATTTTTAGAAAAATAAATATAGAATTTACTCGGGCGATTACAGCGAAAACCTGTTGAATTTTTCATTAAATGGCGTTATTCTTCACATAACAAATAACAAAATATGACGAGCTCGAAATTTCCAAGAACTATTTACCGGATTAAGTTCATATTAAACACTTGCCTAATACAGTTGGGGGCTGTAATATAATATTCCAACTTGTCATATTATTTGCGAGTGAATCTCTTCTTACTGTATAATAACCACGCGCATCGCACTTTGGAATTTTCATTACTCGAGGACATAAATCACGCTTTTTGTTTAGCTGCACGGTCCTGCGCATACAATGGGAGCTTTAACAGCCCCAGGCTCTGTGGAACTATGGAACTGTGGAACAGAACTATGCGGATTCTATGGAACATACTCCGTGTGACAAGTAACTAATGGGAATGTAATAGTCTGGATTTTTATAGTTTCCCGATGATTCATAGCTTTATATTAATATATATATTTATTTATTTTTTAGATTCAATTATTAATTAAACTTTTTGTTACATGATATAATACACACTTTATTTAAAGATTTTATACTATTCTTCCGTTAGAAGCATTTGTTCGTGGATGGAAGAAGAGTGTACATTATTTATTATTGGTAATTAACGTAATATAATTTATGGTGCATGTATATATATATACGTGCATAACAGTTTTATTAAGAAAAAAAGTATATAGTAAATGTGTTATAAAGAGATATTTGTATTACATATCATAATTAGGATAGTATATTTAAAAATACATTCGTTTCGAAGAAAAAAGAAATGTTATGGAAGACAAGTAAATTTCAGAATATTTGTAAGGCAAATTTAAATATATATATATATAAATATCATCCTAGAGAAATACAACCACTCTGTCGAATTGCATTTTAATTAATCTAAATCTAATGGATAGTTGTCAATGGATAATCACGCTTTATCCTAATTTTTTATTATACTCGTATTTTTTTCTAAAATTTATTACATCATGTTAAGATTGTATGAAGCAACAATAACGATTAAACAGTGAGTACGGGCTTCGTAAAATTTGATCGATTTTTAATATTTGGAATTTTCACATTAATAGAAATATTTTCAGTCGCAACAACATTAATGGCATGTCGTATTAATTTCATAGTTTATGCTCTCTTGCACACATTCATTAAGTTTGTGTGGTATCTGCAATAGCTAAACAGCTAAGTTGAATGATGGACTCTGGCACAATGAAATTAGCACAATTGTGGTATTAAGTCAAATTATTAGTAGTATTATTAGTACGTAAAACTGCCAAACGTATAATTCAAACGTTATTTAGTCTGTTCTTTATTTTTCATAAGAATTGTTAATATGTCAATATATCGTGTATATCAAATGAGTAGTAAAATAATTTAATTTTTATTTTTAATCGTAGAAAAATTGAATAAAATTAATATTTCATGTAAGTATGCGATACAACCCTTGTTTAACAAATATAGCTTATTTCACATAAGGGGTTGCGGCCACCCCGCCGGCTCGGCTATTGTGATCAAATATTTGGCCACCTAACGCACCCCACACAAGGGGGGACCAAAGGATAAATTATTGGCCTTTAATGGAGAAAGAATAAATTTTATTTGTCCATTCAATTTACATTGATCTTTATACTATATAGACCAATATTGGTTGATAGATTTAAAAAACTATCCAATATCTCTAAAGCACCTACGTACCTATATACTAATGGCACGCATTGCCCTTAGGTAACAGGTAGGCTTTGTGTGTGTTTGTTCAAGTTCGAATATAAATAAATGTTCTTTAAATATTTCGTCTGCTCCAATAAAGCAATAACTCAAAAAAATAATTTTTCGACTTTTTTCCATTTCGGGAGTCATAAATTAGTGCTATATTGAGCAAAATGCTAAAGAAGTTAGAAAATGCATGCTTAATGGATAAATATCCAATAAAAAATCTAATCATCTAATAATATGAATAAGATTTTAAGTACTGAATTTGCTCTCCTCCAAAATTACTTATAGTGAGTGAGTGCCTTCTTCCTTCGAGCAGTCAATTTCAAAATGACAATTTTATTATCATCTACCGCTATTTGTTGTGGCCAGCTGAATAATTGATCTTACAAGTTCCTTACCAAATTCATGGAATAATTATATATTGATCAGAAGTTCCCTTTAATATTTTTTTTATGGTTTGTTTTTCTTGAGGTCGGCACAGCTCTATAGGTTTTATGAACAGTACGTCACTGCTTTGTATATATGTTTTGTCAAAAAAGGTGGTCCATTTTAGCGTATTTATTAAGTTGCCATAAGTATTCAATTAAGTTATTTCTCTGTAGGTATAGGCAGAAATGATGGGACGCCACACAGATATATCTTGGCATACATTCCTAGTATTTTTCACGTTCATACATACCCTAATATGTAAACATCTATTATCCCGATTCTTGACTTGACTTAGTATTCAAATCTCTTGATGATTCCACATCTTTCTTGAGAATCCCCGACTTCTTCTCCTATCAACTTCCGCGTCATATATTCCCCTTTCACACACCTTATTTCAGTACATCTGTTTTTTCTACATTTTCAACCCGTCTAAGTATTTCTTTCTCAACCATTTCTCACTTCATCTGGGGGTACCTAATTAATCACTTGAAAACCTGGTGTGATCGAAAAAACTATAATTGATTTATTTATGTAGCTACAACCTTTTTTTTCTGATTCTACTGATTCATCTTAATGTTAGATACCCAAAATTATTTTTAGATACTTATATATATAAAAAAAAAGTTGAAAAATATTTTAAAACAATGTGTGCACTTGCTTAAGTGCTGGTTGAATATTAGGGGTAGGGGGTAGAATTTTATTGGCTGTTCCACCCATTATCACAATAGTAGGACTCATATAGTATATTGGCGTGTGGCTGACACCGATATGCGTGAGACGAAATCTACTGGAATGATTTTAATACCTCAAGTGAGATCGCGAGGGCTGGGGGATGCCAATATGAATCTTTTTAATGATTTAATAATTTATTATTGTACCCACGTGATACACTTTTAATAAAGATTAAATCACTTGTGGTAATTTTTGTAGCTACAAAGTAATTTTAGAAGTGGCTGCCACTCGAAATCAACGGTCTTTCGATGTTTTTGTCAGGGCAATAAAAAAAATAAAAATAAAAGTGCGGCGTCTTATTCTCACGGTGGAAATGTGCTTAAAATAATACTCATAGAATTTTTTTAAACAAATATCTGTGTATATTTCACAAAGCTTTTCGATTGAGAGTTTTTGTTTTCATTGATACATTGTCGCCGAAATGGTTCTAATAATAAGAGTTAATTTCTATAGTGCAGTTTTGTGAAGGTTCTTCTCAAGTGGTCTTACGGTTAAACACATTGTCTTATAATTCACAATAAAACACAACCTTTTTAAATGATTCAATATATTTGGTAAAACTTGAGCTTGAGGCTTTCAATCAGATTTTTGAAATAAGGATTGAATCTCAAATAATTAGGAATGCAATTTCTACCTACATCAGACGGGCGCATCACACATGGCCAAATCACAAAAGAATCATATTAGCCATTAAGGCATGCAATTTTGATTGAAGCTATCCACTTGCGCAGCGAGAGACGGTATTTTCAGTCATGTGATTTATCAATTTAATTGGATAATTTAATTTGATGAGTGCCACACGGAATGGCCGCCCGCCTGTAATCCGATACGCTGGGAAATTCGATTATCGAACTACTGCGCCACCCATCGCCGCTATCTGCTGCTAGTTGCTTGGCGCCCCAATTTCAATGAGCCCCGGACACTCCTGCTCCCCTGGTACAGAGGTTATTTGAGATGATTATTTGATTTTCGGGATGCCATCTGCAAATATTTTTTTTCTTATTTTCTCACACAGTACTGTAGCAAATTTTGTGACTTGTCGCCTGATATATTTTTCGAAGAAAAAAAGAACAGCCCACTTGAACATTTAATATTTTTTTACATTTACGCCTAATATTTTTAGATTAGATTTGTTTTTTTCCGTCCTGACGGGGAAAAAAAGAGTTATTATATTGCCAGAGTGATTGCGTGGGTTAATCAATATGAAACCCGCCATATGAAGAAATACGAAAAGTTTGAAACAAAATATTTGTTTAATTGGTTCTGATAATGGAAAGCCACATTATAACTGCTTGTGATGACGTTTTTAGTTTCCCATCAAGTTTTCTAGATGATATAATATTTAACACCTTGCTTCGTGTTTCTATATTCCGATTGTAAAGTCGTCAAAATGCACAGAATAAAGAGACAAAATAGTACAAAGCTTTGAATTTGGTCTAAATATCAAAAGCACAGAGCAAAAATCAAATATCAGGAGCACATACGATTGCGAGGGTTAGATGCCTCCCGTGGAGCCCCTTTGGTGGGACAATAAAAACACGGGGCGAGGGGCGTTAATTTAATTACCCCACTGCTCACTTGGGAAAAGCTAATATTTTATACAAGCACACAGGAGGTGGCAGGACACTCGCCAACCTATTAAGGATAAGGTGACTGACGAACAAGCGAAACTTCTAAATCCGAACCACCTACCAAAAAGTTACAAACCAATAGCGAACTCCTTTAATTATTACCGATCGCGTAGTAGGGGCCTTTTGATATTTTCATTTTCCTATACTTGTGATTTCAATACTTTCGGAATTGGGCACGATACACGAGAGCATTGTTAGCTTTTGGTTGACTACTGCTAATTATTGGGGGCTTTTCGGTCTTCAAACAAAATGCGGGAGTTTAAAGATTTACACATCATCGCATGTGTATTTGTAAAGCTTTTATGAGATTGTAACAATATTTCGTTAGTGGAGGCTTCAGCGAATATGTGCTAATGGGAACAATGGCTGAAATGATTAAATTTAATTGATCACAATATACCATTCCGCTATCCCACTCTTTTGAATACAGACAAATGATTATTTTAGGAAACCTGCGAAGCAAACCATTCCCAAGTAAAAGTGTGTAACACGATTAAAGTACAATTCCATTACGACGATTACACAAATATATTACTTTGATTAAAAAAACTGAGACATAAAAATAAAACAAAATTGCGGATGCAATCTTTTTTAACGACTCCAGCCATTAACGGAGCAGAATCTTAGCAGAACAAGCTGCGAGGGACACTAAGAAATCTTCTGATTTGATTAAAAAAGAGTGGGCGGCTCCTACGTGCGATTCCGTAATTCGCCCTCAAGCCCATACAGAAATCAAGAGCTAAGTACGCCGCGTTCCTCCGCGAAGGATACACAAAGAGCGAAGCATTAGCAAAAAACGTGCTCCAGAAAGTAATTAACCCGATATAAAAATGTCCCCACTCCCCTGTGGCCTCTCTCACCCCGGCCTCCCCGGTTGTTCCGCGGGGAAGCGGGGGCAATGGGAATTCCTTGCAAATGAAGCGATGGCAAGATTGGAAAACGATGATTAATAGACGTGCATTAGCATTTTATTGAATACCAAAGCTGGCCCTAGAAGAAATCTTCGATTTTAAATATTCGGCCGGCGGAGAAATGCGCGAAAATATGCAGGGTTTTGAAAGTCGTCTTATTCTAAAACTTGAAGTTGTCGAAGGTCCCCCGAAATTAATCATCGATTAAATATTAAGAATATTTTATAATCATCAAGTAAGTCTTTAAGCAAAGGCACTCAGAACTACAATAAATTCATATCTAGGTACTGGAGTCGATTGTATTGTAAACAAAATTACAAACCTCTGGAAGCTTTTTGAAATCATTGTAAAAATTAGAAACAAAACATAACCGAATCTCATTACCGATTTACTTCCAAGATGCCAGGAGAATATTGAAACTGATATCTAGATGTTCACTAAACCCAAATAATTGTAGGATTTAATAACACTAAGCGCAACGAAAAACGGCTCTTAAATAGGGGTATCTTTTTAAAATGAAGCCTTCAAGAACGTCGAGGCATCAGAAATGCGAGTGAGTGAAAAAAAGAAGAAAAAATCTGTTAAAAATGAAAAAGCAAACAGGCAGTCATTATTATGAGGAGGCGGGATAAGAGAGCGGCGGACGCTAATTGTCTCCGAGACACGAAGCAGACGTGCGGCGGGAGGAAAAAAATTAAACATGGTATCAAATTAGCCCCATCTCCCCGCGGCTGTACGACCGCGGTATAATCAGTGGCAATTTTTTACTATAGGATAAGTAATTAAAAATGAAAGTGGCTTGGAATTAACGCTTATATTATTGCGTTTCCGTGTACTTTTGCACAATTTTTTGACGAGTCCAAACACCCCAATTTTTATATTGCTTTTGACAGAATGCAAGCCATATTCAACTAGAAGATACGCAATATTTATTTCACTTTTGTATGTTTAAAGGTATTTACATTGTCAATTTTTAAATATAAAAAATCTTTTTCACTGTACCGGTTTCAACCTATCACGGATATCTTTAGCCTGGCATCTTCAGACCAGTCTGAAATGGCATCCTCAGACCGGTCGGGTCTGAAATAAACAAATGGAAGAAAGATACATAGGTTTTTAAATCAAAACTATCCCATTAAAATGGAATTCCACCATGAATTGACAGGTAATTATTAAGAAAACATCAGCGTTATGCTTTCTTTTTGGTAGACATGATTATAAGATGATTTGAAAAGCTAGCCTGGATTACATAAAATTCTATAGAAGCATGTTAACATTTATATCGTAAATTAAATAAAAATAAATTACTGTTCATACATTTTTACCTTATCCCTAACTCACCTGTTAACAATCAACAACACTCGATTTTTAAGTAATTTAGCAACGTATGTTTTTTTTTAATTACCACACAAGTTATTTTCTAGTTTGTAAGGAATTATTATCTGTAAGGAAATATTTCACAAGAAATGAGCTACACATATCTATAATTGAGTTGAGTATTGATGATTGTGTAAATTGATAAAATTGGCGTTGATGAACAGATAATTTTGAATTAATACGTTGTAATTAAAATGTTCATATTGGAATGCGCCCATATTCTTCTAGTGTATTAATAGAACCTTATGGTTATTTTTTGCATTGTAAAATACAAACACTCTTCATGAGGACGGAGCAATGAAGTTTGATATTGTAGAAGTTGTATAGCGTAATAAATCTTACTCGGTCTTCGTTTGCGACAAAAACCTTCAACGCTACACGAGCGCTGCAAAAATGACATTCCACCAGACCAACCAATGACGAAGGATTCCTAATTGTTATCACCTCCAGGTGAGAGCCGCTTTGTCCTGGTCCCTTTCCAGGTTTCAGGTACCGGGTTCCGGGTCGGATCCAAACCGCGCGCCGCTTACCCCTTCACCGAGTTACCCCACTCTCCTCCTTCATCAGGCCATTAATCACCGAACCAAAAGTTAAGACACTGATTAAAATGCCATTCGCCAAGTATTTATGTACGCTCAACCCCGCGCTGAATTATTCACTACATCTAACCTGCCGCATTTAAATTTGTACAGACGGCTGCAAGTAGGTCTTGGGAGGTAACTACCTCGCGGACTGGTACTTTACAAGGCGGACTGATTCAGAATTTATATTTGTAAAGACTTTCGATTCTAGTTATTAATGTTTTTAAATCAAAGGTAATGTATTTTTATTATGCGCTATAATTTTCAGGCAATCATAAAAAAGGTCTATTAAAAACATATCTACGAATGATTTTATTTACATAAATCACAAAAACCTTCCGAAGTTCATCATTATTTCCTTTGTTCATTAGTTTTAAAAAAAATATATATATATTGGTTTAGTTAAACTATTCTTGAAGAACATTAATTTTTTTTTTAAAGTCAGCATTGTAATGAGAAAATCCTTCTTACTAAAAAAAACTTGCAAACGGTGAGATTTGGAGTCATGGAATTTTTCTGGTTTATGCCTTTTGTAAAGCACAGTAGTATAAAACAGAAATCAGAAATGTAACACAATAAAATAAAATATCCAAAAAGATGTAATTAACATCGAGTTCATATTTTGAAATAAAAATTTCACGTGAAGTAGGCATACAAAGTAACCAATATGTAAAATCTGTGTGAAAATTGATTTCACAAATGTAGCCTACAGAAAGAAAAGGTTAATTTCTAGGAAAGAGATTGTGTAATATACCTTCTATGTACCATTATTAATTACGAAGCTTCGCGGGAAGAGGTGGTTATACGGGAAGAAAATCGCTGGGCTGATAGAGGCAGTGGGGCGAGACTCTAGAAGGGTTGCTTCCCCTCTCCAACCCAAGATGAATTATTTACTAATTACCGGCTTCCGGGAGTCGTTCTTAAGACGGTATTGTGCGGCTCTTGAAACCTGGACTACACCCAACTAACGGAACAGGCAAAATTAACACACACATAAAAATAACCATTCCATAGACGTTGTTAAAATTTTGATATGCGCGTTTGAGTTTGAGCCTTTTGCTTCGCTGGTTCAGTTTGTTATTTTGGTGAGGGTGGATTTAAGCCTTCTAACCACCATTGGATAGTGATGCAGGCAGGAGACATTTAAGGGGATCATCGTCAGGAGATGACACGGAGATTACGTAAAGGGATTACACGAGGAAATTCGGATATATGTAAGTGCCCCCTGCGGTGGCTGTACGCGTGTAATTCGTATGGGATTCACCTTTCATTGTTGAAGAGATCTAAGATGTTGTATAATATAATACTAACCCGTAAAAACGCTGGATTTAGGCTTAAGTACTGAAATCGTAGGAGACATGATAATCTTTTCTCTGAAGTATGTGACAGAACTAATACATCACGTTGATATAATATGATTTTTCAAAGGAAAATTTAGAGAATCATATTGTCGAATTATTTATTTTATTTAACTTTGACATGAAGCAATCACAAAAACATTTTTATTCAAATTTAGTCGTTACTTTTAATTAACAACTTTCCATATAAGGCGCGCTTTTTTCCTATGGCCTAACATACGATAGTAATGCAAATTTTCCTAGAAATTCTTATCTTTTTCAAAATTACTTCTCTAGCGTTGTGTTAACATAATTTAATAATTTGAGTTAAATTATTAAATTATGAAACAAGAAAATATTTACTATAAACAATAATACAAATATTATTCATTTTTCTCAGGCAATTGGTATAAATTTAGTTTGTGAAAATATTTGGGTCGATTTAAAATTTGTTTCGGTTGATAAAAAAATCATGAAACTAATATTGTGTTTCATTCAAAGCGAACAGAAAATATTTTCTACTACTTAATAATTTACGGTATTACGAGTGCTATCTTAATTATGCGAGATTACGAGGCAACATGTCTGTAATCCTTAGTTTGCATAAAACGTAACCGCACAACTAAGGGATCGCAAGATCACAGACAAACACACAATAGTTTAATCTGCGGCCGGTTTTATGTGATAGCAAAGAGCGAAGAGTGGACCCGAGCACGGATAGTAAAGCTCTAAACGTGTCAGTTTACCGCAGTTGGACCTATACCCGGATTAAGCAGCGCTCTGAGGGTCCAAATGGACAATTACCATAACTGGGGGCGCTATTTTACACAAACACGATACCTGCTACGGTGTTACGGTGCTACAGAGCTACGGGGCTACGATCCAACCTACTGTGGAGGCCGGACCTCAATTTGACCGCGGACTGGCCAGAGAATTATAATACCAGACCGAATTTCTGTGAATATTAATTCTCAGTAGCGAGGGCATGGAGAGGTACAATTGCGTTATTACGTAATATACAGGTTGGTTTGTTACAGTGTTCGAAAACATTGCAAAATATAAATACCAGATTTAAATAATTTTTTGAAATAAATGTTTAAAAATACACAGCGGAATTAGTGACAAATTGTAAAGCTTGAAAAGTCAGAATACCAAAATACCCATTTTCAGGTATCGGCAATCAGACAAATTCATGATAATGATAATGAGTCACATTGGTAAAACAAAATGCTGATAGGGAATGACTTGAAATATTTCCAACAAACATGTTTAGGTACGAAGATAATTAATGCACTAAATATATGCCACACGTTAGAGTAGGTACCTATAAAAAATTAGTTTAATCAAGAGTCGCGATGGTCGCGACCATCGTAATGAGAGGACAATATTATTTAAAATACCGTGCAGTGAACATGTTATATTTTAGTTCGCGTAATAAACAGATTAGCACCTAACGGCGTTTAGCTTAGGTAACATAAGTATTAATAACTTACCAGTATGTATGTAGGTGTGTTTCTTCATATCTGACTTCTGGTGGAAGCGCTTCCCGCAGTACTGGCACGGGTAGGGTCGGGTGTCGGAGTGGATGAGCAGGTGGGTGGAGAGAGTGCTTGACCTTTTGAAGGTTTTCCCGCACTGCTTGCACTCAAACACCTTCTCCACACTGTGAACAGCCCTAAGGAACGAGGGGATGGGTTAATATTTTAAAGCATATTATGCTCTTTTGGACGTCTGTAAAATTAAAGGGTAACATCTATTTACTAATGAAACAGGTGTATGAATTATATGCACTTCAAACGACACAAATTTCTATAGGTTATCGGCCGTTTATGCAACATTTATCATAAAACAACAATACCTTTTGTGAGACTATGGACTGGTCTAAACATTGAAAGAATTAATAATATTCACAAATAATCACGATTATTTATTATTTTCTATTTTTTTCGGTTTTTAAACGGTTTTGTGCACAATACTGAAATAAAAAAAGGTTATAAGATTACAGAAAAAAAAACATTTTTGGGTAAGTGTTTTTTTTTATGTACCTGTGTTGACTGAGGCTGATTTCGTGTCCAAAGGTTTTATTGCAGAGTTCGCAGGCGAAGGGTCTCTTCCCGTTGTGAGAGCGCCGGGCGTGAACTTCCAACCCGTGAGGGGTGGAAAACATCTTTTCACATTTCACACATGAAAAGACGTCCGCTAAGGGGTGGCCGTGCGTGTGCGCCCCCGGCCTCATGAGCAGCTGGTGTTGGGCGTGGAGTTGTCTTAGTCTGAAGAGTTCTTCTGCAGGAAGCGGACAGTATGGAGAACCTCCTCCCTGACCGCCCCCTGCTTGTAATGCGGCAGCTGCTGCAGCTTGCACAGCACTTAGATACAAAGTTGCGGGATTAGCGAAGAACCCTCTATCGTCACCTTCCTTGCCACCCATCATCGGACTCGTAGGGTACATCCCGGGATGGAAAAATCCAGGAGGAACAAACTGTCTGGGGAAAAATCCTTGACTCGTACCTGGCGGGTATTCGTGACCACTTTTTTGTAAATTAGAGTCTCTTAGAAAGTCGGCGAAAGGATTGCTAGGGTAAAATAACGATCTGGTGACGGATACTGAGTCGCCGAAGGAAGGCCCATCAGTGGGCGGGGAGCGCTGTGTGCGGGGGAGGTCTGGTCTGAGGAGAGCGCTGACAGAGAAAGTCTCAGAGCGCTTGATGGGGGCCCTGCCCAAGTCTGTGGCGGAGGGCGGGCGGGGGGAGGGCGAGTCTGCGATCCGGGGCGGGGGCGGCGAATCCACCTCCAGCTCGGGTGAGGTAGACCGAGAGCGGGGGGGCGGGCTGCAGGGGGACTCCGACCTGTGCATGGCGGTATACATGGCCTTGGGGTACATGTTGTTGTTGTGAAGAGGCATCACGTCTTCCTCTTCATCGTCCGTCTTGTCAGCCATAAGTCTGCTGATACCAAATTTAATTTGTTCTGAAAAAAATAATAAATAATGTTGTAAATTCAGTAACAATACTTTCGAATCGAATGTATTTTTTATTGGTCTTACATAACGTTCAAATATTAACATTATCATCAATTCTGTCGAACTTCTGGCTCGGGTTGCGGTGCTGGCAGGAATAAGCGTTCAGTCCCCGGGACGTGGCCTGTCGGCACCCTCCGCGCATCACCGCGAGCCAGATCCGAATGTGAAATGAGCTGTATCATGTTGTGTAAAGTGTAAATTGACTTTCATCCCCCGGCGATGGGCAAACCCCCTTAATTAACACGTTAGCGAGGGGGCCGCCCGCCCGCGCCGGCCGCCCCTGTACCCAGTCTCGCTTATGATTTACACGGATCCGAATTTATCGGATTTTACATCACTGGAGGGGAGGGCTCGAGCGCGGGCACGGGGCACAGGGCACGGGCATGGGGGCAAGTGTAATGATAATAATAATAATATATACGCCCAGTGCATTATTCACCAACCTGAATGGCAAATCGAGATGATTGTCGTATTGTTGGCGCAGCGTTATAGCGTGATGCGGAACTAATCCTGGATTCGGTTCGGATGCATACAAAGTATTACAAAGCGAGATGATTTTTTCTAGGTTATGATTTTGTGCACTTGTTTGCCCCTCTTGGCTCGAACCCTTCTGCAGTAATATTAAAGTGTGAATTATCCATTCATTCGCGACGAAAAGCGCAAACAATATTATTACGCTTGACAAAAAATGCATTGTTGTTTGGAGGCAATGACTATATTTGGGTCGAATATACAATTCATTGTTATTGAATAGGTATATTAGAGAAGTGGGGACTGATTTTTTAGGAATGTTTAAAAAAATAAAAATAAAATTAAGCAAATAAGTGTTGGTGACAAGAAAACTAAAAAGTGAAGTGTTTTTTTTCCAGAGTGTATTTTAATGGTAAAAAATTACGAGATATTATAATTATAGACTTTCTGAAGATGGAAGTGAAATTTTTTGAAAGGAAGTTGTAAATGTAAAAATTAAATTTAAATAGAAATAATGGCACGGCCGATAATGGAACCCCGATCAACTGCTTGGAAGGCAACTATGCTGAGCATTACATGACTAACTATTGTGAGAACGGCGGAATGTTAATTGTATGTACTGAAAATATAATTGTGTTTTTTGAATTTTATATAGAATTTTAGAATTAGAATGTTATGTACAGCTACGAATTCCGTACTCACACATCACAAACGAATTTATATTGTTTAATTAGTATGCATCGGGAAATTACTTAAATAAATAACAACAAAAAATTCTCTTCTATTCATCATTGATTTTGGATAAGCTGGTTGTTGAGTTTGGTTAAGCGAAATATTTTTAAATTCGTGAATTTCTTTTTATTTTAGGTTAAAGTCATCTGCTATTGGCAACTTTTTCTTCTTCATATCAACAATGAAGAAGTTAAATTTGTGTCAATAACGAGTTATCATTTATTATTTTTAATCATTGAAGATAAATATTAACAACTTTCAAAATTAAACACGAAAGCGAAAAGACACAGAAAAAAAAATAACGGTAGTAGCTGGGACTCGAACCCAGCATCTCATGGTATATCCGGGATCTTGTGCTCTAATCCACTGAACTGCAGCTACCCCAATCCGTCCCGTCATTTTTATCGGTATCATAAGATTTCTAAAAACTTTCAATATCATCTTCAATAAGTATTTTTCGCTGATACCTTTTTATCATGACTACAAGATTCTACCCGAATTTATTTCTGATCTTTTAGATAATGTCTCGGATATACGAGTACCTATTCGATTTTCATTTATATGGGACATCTTTATTTACAAGTCTAATCTTTTGTGTCTTTTCGATTTCATGTTTCATTTTTAGAATTGTTAATATTATCTTCAATGATTAAAAATATATTGCAATGAGTTATTCCAACATTGAATTTAATTCATTAATTTACTTTCTTATTAAGTACACAATTCTTTTGGTAAAAAGGAAGAAGGATATCCAAAGAAACTACGGAAACTAGCCAATAGAGTACACTCAACATGTTCTTCTTTTCGTGGCTTTGAAATACTTATTCGTACCAAAATATATTACATCCCTTGCTTCTACGACATAACATAAATTATTAGTTTATTTTTTACTCATTATGTTATTATGTTCACATAACAGATTATTTTATTTTATTTTAAATTAAAACGAAATGGACTACTTGCTATGAAATGGCCAAAGCTAGCGTAGCAAGTAGGGAACAACTTTATCATAAAAAAACACAAATTTGTTGTAGACCACTTTTATTTTATTTTATTAACACTCTACCGGTTTCGGAAACACCCTTCCTTCGTCAGGAGAATATTATAGCGAACTTATGATATAGAATATTGACAAGACATATAAATTTTAGGTGTTGGAGTGGGGGGTAAGCAAATGGGTAGGGGTAATTGCGGGATTTCCCGGAAGAACAGAGTGGTTTATTGGAAAAATATTAAGAATGAGACTAAAAGATAAGTTACTTTGGTTATTTAAAATACTAGCATTATTATTAAGGGATTTTCTAATTTCGAGTGCTTCTAAGTTATCCAATTTTTTGCTTTTATTGTTACGGTGAAGAATTTTAACCCCTATATATGTCTTGTCAATATTCTATATAATAAGTTAGTTATAATATTCTCCTGACGAAGGAAGGGTGCTTCCGAAACCGAGAGAGTGTTAATAAAATAATAGTGATCTACAACAAATTTATGTGTTTTTTATTGTAAATTATGGCGAGCTATAAAGTTAATGCTTTTTACAAATATGTAACAACTTTATCAATTAATTTCAATAATATAACATTATTTGTGAAACTTACAAATGTCAAAAATATAATGTACGCAATGCAAGATATTATAGAATGTTAATGAAAATAAACCATCTATCTACCATTTATCCATCTACTCATATAATTTATTCTGGCAAGATAGTGACGCCATTTAGGATCGATTCTTAATTTTATTTTTGATTGTGAGGCTGAGGGTAGTGTGGAGGAGACGGAGATGGGATAGTGGAGGCTTGTAAGTACCATCTGGTCACCACATACGCCTAAAGCCATTTCAAGTCTGAACGGTTCTTCTTCATTTCATGCTCAGAATTTAAAAAAAAAAACATTGCACTGACAAACTCATGAACTGGTCACAGAAAAGAATACTCATAATATTACATTTTTTAAGTTTATACAGTAATCAACAAAGGGTGTAAAAATATTTTCAATTACGCTAAAACAACAGGTGTGAGCGTAACTAGCACAGCACACAGCTCGAGTGCAAAGTGCAAACGGTTCGGAAAAATGACCGCCTGCAAAAAAACTCATTTAGCGAGATTGTTATTTTCGCGCTTTCAACAAATTAAAAACGTTTGCCCCGCGGCTGCGAATGATTAATTCGCAATTTGCATTCAAATAGATAAATCCGTAAAACTGAAACAATTCTCTTTCGACACCCTTCCATGTTCAGCGGGTTTTCAAATTCGGTAATTTATTGAACAATTTTAAATAACGCGCTCCATACAAAAATCATAGAGCTTTTAAACCATAAACTTTTTAACAATGGGCGTATTAAATCTCTTGATTTCTGAAATCGTGCAATGGTCAACTGGGATTCAAGGACAAAACCAAATGATACAGATTCACAAAACTGTCTGTGCACTCGGGAATTACTGCTGTAGATATTGGGGCTGTGAAAAAATAGTAATTAGTTAGTTTCTTTTCTAAATCTGTAGGTTAGTGTAGTTTATCTATAAAGAGGATAAGCTTGTTGTGTGGCTTAATGAAATTTGCACAGCTTTTTAGGTATTGAATGTTCAGGTAAACGCAATTATTTTTAACCCGCAATGCAGTAACGATCATAAGCTATGAATTACAAAAAAAATGTACTGCATTTTTCCGTACTACTTTATACTTTCAACTTCGTAAAAGGGGTGTTCTAATCTACCGAGCGAAAAAAAATTCAAGGCAAAGTCGGGGAGTAAACCTAAAGAAGAATAGACACACTTTGTTGACATTAAAACAGAAAAGATACACATAAACAACATCACCGGTGAAATTTACTTTTCAGATTGTGTAAAGAATTCAGCCTTCCGGTCAAGTCAGCCCCGTCCCATCCCCACAAAGGAGCGCGCAACACATAAACAACCTCCAGCTGAAGGCACTAGGCACTAGATACCAGCCTTGGGGGATACCCGCCAGCCCGTAAAGGTACAAACGTTCTCGAATCGTCTTGTGTTTTATGGAAAATCTTTGTTCCAGCCAAGTTTACCTTGGAATAGTTTACGGGGACTCCCCGGGGCTTGTTTGTCTACTCACGTGACACTTTCCGCCATGATTGATTGTCAGATGATGCCCCGTGTTATTTGTGTATTTAAAAAGAGGTTCAATATTAAATGGAGTGTGGAACTTGTAACGTTAAAGGGGGCTGGGTGTATTTTTTACTTGTAGAGGTGATTGATCAATTACGTTCTTGAATAATATCTGCGTTTCGACTAAATAAATGGTACATATATCTAAAATTATGTAAAAGGGAAATCTTGAAAAAAAGGGAGAAGGGAAATCTTTTTCCAGCCAAGTTTTTAAGAGCTTATGAGGATTCGTGAAGTGGGCCTCCCCGGGGCTTGTTTGTCTAGTCATATGACACTTTCCATCATGATTGATTGTCAGGTGATGCCCGGTGTTATTTAGGTATTTAAAATTTGGAATATTAACTGAAGTGCGAAATTTGTTACGTTTAAGGGGGCTGGATAATAGAGGGCCTAAGAACAGATTTTTTTTTAATCGAGTGTGTGAAAATGTTCTAAATGGCTACAACAAAACGCTAAATAAAGTTCACAAAATATTTTGCCATTTTTTAAGGTCGTAAAATAGGTTGGAACGTATAGATAATCCATTCCTTGTTATTAGTATTGCTCCGTACTAAAAATATATACTTAAAAAAAAAAACCGTTTTTGAATAATAACTGCATTACGATTGCATAAATAATTATATCTACAAATAAAATAGAAGAGATTTTTTTATTTAATATTTTTATTTGGGTTATTTTTTTACAATTGTATTTTATCCGAATCCTACAAAACTGAGTGTATTCAGAATAATTGTAAGAAAGAATACTGATAGAAGTAGGTACTCAACTCCATAACACGACGTAGTGTCTATAAAGTAGAACGGCGGAACGATGAGCTCTGGCGTCGTAAAATACGTAATTCTTGTACTGGCTGCAATTTATAGATCATCTCAACCATTTCCAGGTCGCAACCGTCATTAGTGCGGTGAACTATGGAGCTTTGAAAAATCCATTACACTCTCATAAAATAAGAAAACGGTGCATATTGTCTGTTATTTGTACGTTTTTAAGTTAAATGTTCTTGAAACTCGGACGAAGGCGAGTAGTAACTACTGTGCGAGTACGTTGATAAAGTCTATTTGAAAAAATATAACTAGTTTTCACATGTTTTCCAAGAAGGTAACGCTAGAAAACACCTGTTCGGTCTCCAGGCATTCATTTCAGTTTGACTCCCTTCGGACATGCTGAAATAATTTTATACTAACCTTTTCTTCAATGCAGACTGGGGACACGTTCAAGAAAGTGTATCATCACCCCCGGGGTGGAGAAGTGCATGTGAAACCTGAATGCACATACAGTCCAGCACCACAAATGTCAAAAGTAAATGTAGGAAAAGCGTTCACTACGTCACGACGACATTTTCTGACATCCAATGACATTCTGGCTTCTCCGTTCCGGGAAGGTAATGCACCGGGGGATTTGGGATTCTTTTGGATATGCTCGTACCAAGCAATACTTTAAAATGCGCAAATATGAATAACTTGTAAGCAGTTAATGTGACTTTCTGAGAAAGTTGGAAGTGTATTTCACTAAATAGTAAGTCACGAAAGCTGCATGAATTCAGAATTTCCTGTTGTAGTAAACCAAGCTAGTGCACGGGTTCAGGCAATATTAACAAACATATTTTTACAAATTATTATAAGCAATAATTATTAACCTGAAAAATCATACAAATTGAATAATCTTCCGAGAAAAAATACATGCTGCCGACGGGACACAAACCCGCGACCTTTTGTTTACCGGACAAGTGCTCTATCACTGAGCTACGGCAGGTTATTCATTACCCGCCAAATTAGTCAACATGCACTAGTTCTTCAGACTATAATCATTGCTTATTACATTTTTTCTCACTGGAAACAACCATCTTTATTTTTGTGGGAAAGGCATTGTAAGTGCTAACTCTCTCACTAGGTGGCGTCGAGATTCTATCGAAACTACATTTTATTTTGTAAGAATATTATTTTTTTCGCGGGTTTGTGTCCCGTCGGCAGCATGTATTTTTTCTCGGAAGATTATTCAATTTGTATGATTTTTCAGGTTAATAATTATTGCTTATAATAATTTGTTACCATATTTGTGCTATGCATAAAAAATCTTGTCTTATAAACATTAGTTTATCATTTAAAATAAAACATATTTTTATTAAAAACATTATTTTAGTTTACATCTGCTGTCATGAATCCATGGTTTGAATAAATTAAACAGATGTACACAAAAAACCGTTAATCATTTAAAAATAAAATAGTTACACTATTCTTTATATGATGTATCAATGTATCTTGAAAATCAAAGGCAATGCCTGCTGAGAGAAAATTCTATGATTTTTGTTATTGTTATTAATTACTTTTATGAAATGCATTAATATTTTGCTTACTTGTGTTTCGAGGTAATAGAATTTCAGAAACGTGGGGCGTGTTTCACAATTTCTGCCTTATAATTTAGTAAACAGTCTTTGTGTTTGTTTGGAAATAAATTTATGAAACCCCTCAGTGTCTAGACATTTACGTCCATGATCTACAAAAGGAAAGCCTAGCATTGTAATACAAATATAGTGACATTTTATTGAGATAGGTATTGGGCAGTCCTGGCACTATTTGGTCAAGTGGTCTATGAATCGTACCTATTTAGGAACCGCGCTCATATTGTAAGATATTTTCAGGGGTGTCTACATATATCTAAGGTATATGATAGGCAACTCTGGAATTGTATCGAATATGCGGTAGCGTGTTATTGAGGTAGGTACCGAGGGCAGCCCTAGCGCTGTTTGCTCACGTGGCCTATACCGTGCAGAGTCGTAAGTTTCACCAATAAAATATGCATTTTTATCTGTGTTTGGACAACATGTATCACCGCTGTGTACTGTGTACTGTGCGCCGCGCCGCCCGCCCTGCTTTGCAAACGAAAGGAATATCCGTGGAATGGTCAAACATGAACACAAAGGGGGTCACTTTGCCACTGTCGCCGAGCATGCGAGCTTCAATGGAAATACAAATATATCGATATATGCGATTACTACAGCCAACGTAGTATTTGATACCATATTAATCATAATTTTTATAACAATAATAATTATTGAATGAAGGGTGACTTTGATCAGCCCTGTTTATCAACATTTTAGACTCCAACCAGGTTCCGCTTGTACCTTGCACTCAAACAATATCAACGCTCTATAATTCCTGAAACCCGGTCAGTGTTAAAATTAACCAAAATTTACTGATTTTTTTTTTAATTTTTAAAGATTTTTTTTTTCGTAAATATCAAAGCGGGAGTATTTCATTTTAAAAGAACATCCCTGAATAGAAAATTATTTCTTCTGAAGATTTGTAGTCACTTTGTGGCGTCGTGATTAAAATATTAATATGAATAACTTTGTTCGCAACAATTTTTGTTTTAAAGATTATTCAATAAAATCGTAGTTGATATTGAAAAGTTAGGCTAAACCTGCAGCTGTTGGACGTTTGTATCACAGAGTCCACGCCTTTGTGCTTTTAAGGAATATTTGATTTATCTCTAGGTATTCGAAGAGCTCTGATTAAATTGCCTTGTTATTATAAACTTTAACCATCGAAAGGTTGAACACCACTTATCCAATCAATCATTTTCTTTGTCGTTTAAATTTAGTACTGAAGTAGTCAGTATTCGAATTAGATAATAAGTTAGAAAATCGAAGGTACTTATTGGTTTATAAATAGAATGAATCAGACGCAAATCTTTGACAGGCATCCATTAACCATCACCTCGGCTCGCGGCTGGTCAATCATTCCCACATTAAAGTGAATAAATGATAACACAACTAGAGGCCCACTGTGTGCTTAGCAAATACCAATTTATAATGCATTAAGTATGGGACGCAAACTTCAAGCAGTGACTGGAACTCGCACAAAAGAAACTTTGCATTACTTCCTTGTTGTACCACAAATGATAAGTTGGTCAAATCATTTTTGCTAGTGGGAGAAAATCGGAAGAAAACTACAAGTCGTATTCTTATAGAGGTTTGTGGTGATTCATTCGATGGAACAAAGTTCCTGGCATTGTGGCGAAGTCAAGATTACGTAATAGCAACGTAGAACGTAGTTTAATATTTGCCCTTTGCGTGCATATGAATTAAAAAAAAGTGGCAAACTTAAGGTAAAACGGAAGTCAGCAAGAATACATATTATTCAACGGGAACCAGTACCTACCGTAGATATGAATGGTTCATTTAAAATATACTATAATTGAGAATATTTCCGAATGTATATTTATATCAAATGGCTGCTTTTTGCTTATAACAGCAGTGTAGGTAGATCAGATTATTGCTCAGTTTAAAGATTTTTCCCATGCGATTAATTTGGACTTAAGATAACAAATTATTTATTTGTAAGAAATAAACAGCTTTTAATAAAATATATATACAAAGAAAGCTTAACAAAAGTTAAACCAACAAAGTTTCTTATGCTAACATTGGTTACATACAGGTGTTTTATTTATGAATCCAATAAGATAAGAAAAAACGAAGTAAGAGGGAAGGAAAGGGGGAAGAGGAAGATGCATTTTATACTCGTGAATCAATTTGTGGTTGTACGCATTACTTCGGTTCGATATTTTGAAATGGTATTATGAAGAATGTCGATGTTGAATCGTGCGTTATATTGCGCACAAATACGGGGAATTGGAGAATTTATCCTAAGATTGGTCCTGCTTGCGGGCAAATGAAAAAATTCCGTTTGTCGTATTGGTCTTGACGGATTTTTATAAAGTTGATGAGTTGGCGAGTCCAGACCATTATTAATAATTTTAAACAATAAGATATGATCAAATATTAAACGTCGTGTTTGAAGCGTGATGAAGTTATTATCATTTTAAGAATTCTATATTATTATCAACATTTAATTTATAATTTATTTAAAGGATTTACGTTGCATCCTTTCGATTCTTTCAACGTGGGCTTGGTATAAAGGTGTCCATATCGGTGTGCAGTATTCTAAGTGAATTAAAAATGTAACAATTTACAGGTTTACTCTAAATTTGAAGTACTACTTTTTAGCACCTTCATAATAATACTTGGATTTTAGACAGATTAGAGGAAAGAGCAAAATAATCGAAATAGAAGCGTTGATTCTAAGAAAAACAACCGTGATTATTTCTATGGATAAGTACTCGAATGACGTAATACAGAATATCATAGGTAAACGCAAACCCGAGTAAAAATACGTTTTTAAATCTGCCTCCTAAAATGACTTTCCAAAATAGAAGAGGATTATATAATTTAGATGTCAAAACAGCCAATAAATTAGTGGTTTAAATAAATAAATGGAATGCCTCGGAGATATGAATGCGGCGGCATTCTTTGTGCGGATTAAGCTCGCCTCGAAAAACCCAATCAATCATAAAATCACAAAATATTGCTGAGTCTCGCAGCGATATTTATTGATGAGTGCAGCACAATCAGAAACCTGGCCGGAGATTAGGCGTTTGGTGTGATAGATGATAAAAACGTATTTTGGGAAGGAGTAAACCGTTTCATAAAGATAACAATAATTCTGATTTATTGCAATCAATACTGAATTCGATGGAAATAGATTAAACAGCTTTATTATGCCCTGATCGTTGTGGAAGTTTAAAAAATTTAACTAACGTAGCGATCGAGTCTACTGTGTCCTTGATATTGGTCAGTTTGAGTGAAGCTAGAAATTAATATTTTATATAATATACAAGTTAACACTTTAATATTTATCGTTACTAATATTAAAAATAAAATAAAAACATCTTAAAATTAAATTTGTAGAAAAGCGGACAAAAGCGGGACTACGATATGTCTATGGCAATAGAAAGATTATTCAAAATAAATATGCATTATCGGCATTATTGCACCAGATTCCCAAATATTTGTAACCAGTGTAGCTATATTACCAAATTATTTATTTAACATTTTGTCGAAATCACCAGTGTATTATTTACCATTTTTTTTACATGCATTGAGTAGTATATAAAAAAAATAAACCAAATATGGATTTCCTCCTTGTGACTTTACCCAATAAAAAAAAAAAAAAATTTACCCAAAATATTTATTTATAAAAAAAACTCTCACGGCAAGTAAAAGAAAAACAATTGTTTTATGGAGTTCTTATTCAGGTGCTTATTAAATTATTATGAGGGGTTTGTAAGAAAGTAGGTAATAAGAGGAAGATATCTGGAAAGTATCTGGCTATTCAGATATAATCATTAATAATATGTTCAAAATTCCTTGCCGTAGAGTCAGAAACAATGAATTGCTTTCCCTCAATCAACACTCTACTAATTATGGCTAGCATTTTTTACTGTCCAGAATATCGCGACTTGTAAACTCAAGTCAGGGCGTCGAAATTTTTGGTAAAAGTCTAAAAGATTTTTGTCAGATTATGAAATCATAACCCAAAGATTATAATTTAGAATGTCTAAAGTCACGGACTCTACCAAAACCTTGTTCAAGCTTTGACTTGAATGTACGAGTATATATTTTTTTTATATTTATACCATTGCTTCATTCTTGTATTATGTATGTGCAATTCTTTATCTGTAACTCTTGTTTATTTCATTTCGTGTTATGTAATTTCTATAATTGGACAATGATTCGTCAAATAAAAAAGGAAAAATAAGTGTAAAACAGCATTTATTCAAAAAGTGCAAAACAGCATTTATTTAAAAAGTGCAAAACAGCACTTATTTAAAAAAAATCGATATTGATTGATTATTTTACACCGGGGTGTCCAGGACTATACTGAGAGGCAATCCTAAAAGTAGGTGTATTTGTGAAATTTTGTTTTCCCTTGTTGGGTTCAGATTCTGCGATGTATGTATTTGTCGGTGCGTGGGTATACAATCTTCCGGCGCATATGCAAAACTCATCCGATTGTCAAAGTAAGCAGCAAAAGCTCAGCTCATCAATCCACAATGCATGCACTTCATCAGGTAATGGTGGACATCCTCATAATGCTGTGGAAGTGAAGCGACCGCCGACCAGCTCTACCCACGGGCCAATCTGTCAGCCGGTAATTTGTTTATTCCTCAATCTCAGAAGATGCTATTCGTACCATATACCCAGTACCCACCATGGCAGCTCACTTTGTATACAGGGTGTATCAGTACGTCCCCGACAGACTTTAACCAGCGATTCATGAGCATATTTGGAGTAAAAAATGTGGATGTTATTTTGCTGTTCGATAACCTTCTTTCTTTATAAGAAACAAACAAAAAATATTGTTCCATCACACGTCGCCACTGGGCACAACCTAGCCCATCACGTGATACACACTCCGTCACGTTCCAGTAGAACCGTATAGATGAGATGGAGCGCGTATCACGTGATCCGTTGCGGCGTGTGGCAGTATGATCAGTGGCGACATGTGATAGAAAAACATTATTTTTTGTTTTTAATTGAAAAAAGGTTATCGGACGACAAAATGACATATTCATTTCTTACTCCAAATATGCTCAGGAATCGTTGATTAAAGTCTGTCGGCTATGTGCTAATACCCCCTGAATGCTGGTTTGGAACAAAAAACGGATCGAAGTTGGCTGAATTAATTTTTTTCGCCTGCAGACCTTTTATTAAAAATATTAATTTGTATGAAAAAAAAGGAACAAATAAATAATGTACGAGTACATTTTAAAGTTCTAGAAATTATAAATTGACGCAAGAGTTCACCGTTCGAGAATTTTTTGTTAATGCAAACAGGCTTTTCTGGTTTTTAATTAAGATAAGAACCTCTCCTTGTACCGTTTGTTATGAGGGATTTAGGATGTCTCTTACTGTGATCTAGGGACGGATTGATAAGTATATTTTTTTCATATGTTGCCGCTAATTTGCGGTGATTAATCAAAACATAACCCGCTCACGCCACTTATATAAATACGCGTAACATACGCTAATAACAAGATAACAATTTGCCAAAAGACTGATTGTCGCCGGGAAATGCTAGCGAGTACAATAATACACTAAATTAATTATTTTGAAAAACGACCAAGTGCCAAAAGTTTAAGATGTCTTCAAATCGATGGCTTAGAGCACAGACATTGTATCTACATAAAACATTATTTTGAGAACTGAATACCAAATCGAATCTCTTTTACAAAATAAAATAAAATTTTTAGATTCTATTTTATTGTTTTACTTTAACGCCGCACAGGAGGCCCTAAGTAAAATAATTTCCCTCAGGGCCTATGTCATCTTTGGGGGTGGTTTTTTAAGGAAAGGAAGGAGAGGAAGTTCCGTGAAGAAAAAAGGTATGAGAGGTGAGTAGAAATTTAAGGGCCAGTGTGTCTAGGAATGACGAACGTACGAATCCACCCCTCCCACTGGAGTGCAAGGCGATGGGTCGAGAGTGTCAGTTAGGGAGGTCAAAAAGTCTTGCTCTACCGGCCTCTCGCTATCCAGTCCGTAATGCAGTTGGTGGATAGATTCATCCGTCGCCAAGAGCTGGACAAACCTCAACCCAAGAACCCGGACACCCCTGCTAAGCCACCAAATGAAACGACTACTTGGGGTGACCTATGGCAGATGTGTTGGTCATCCCATAAATGGTTCCCGGGTCCCCGGTACCCATACCCGCCTCCCAAATGGATATGTAAATATCACCGATATGTTATGATTTACAGTAATAATATTTTAACATGTAAAAATACGAGTTCTCCTTAAGTCTATTTCGTAATTGATTATCGTCAAAAACTTGACATACGCTGTGCGTTGTACAAGTCAAATCCATCGATATTATCTTTGCACAGAAGTGCACATATCCTTTGAAGGACAGTTTGTTATACATGTTTCTGTTCCGCTGCAATGTATAACACGCTTTATACGAGTACATCACGTTCAGCGCGCATTAAGCTGCCGCGGCCGCACACCTTGTGTTGTCAATTATTGTTATTTGTTATACAACACCGAGCTGGTCTGTTGGGCACATTCGAGTTGGCAGATAAGCTAATCCGTGTTATCGACGTTTCTTAATTCCGCGTTCGATTTTCACATAGCACGATGAAGATTTATCGATAATGTAAACCTGATAGGATTTTCAAAGGCAATTGCCGCGACATAAAATCAGAACCATAAAACGGTGAAGAAACGGTCGTGATAAGGCTGAAGTTGAGTAGGCGGGGTAAGTACCCACCTCAATAAAGTGGAAACTAGAACATTTTAAAGAGTTTTTGCTTTCAACACAATTTTATGATTGTACAGTTGCAGTTTCAATTCGTTCGGAGTTCTAAAACGGTCTACTCGTGGCTGTCTTGCCAAAGTGATGGGTATTCGACCCTTTCTGGAAAGGGTTTAGAAAAGTTTGTGAAATATTGTCGTTATGCTATATTTAGCAATATATTTTTTCGAAACCTACGTGATTAGTATGAGTAGCCTAAGGAGAGGTGATTGCTTTGATGACGTCCAACTTCCGGCAATATAGGGCGTCAGAAGTAAATGAATGCTATACCCATTTATGGGGTTCCATGATAAATCAACACACGTGTGAATCGGCACACTTTTAAAAATGATATAAAGTTATTAAGTACGAAAAAGAAACTACCCTAAATAGTGAATTTAATAACATTTTTAAAATTATTAATTAGGTTAGGTTAGATTATGTTTTTGGCTCATTTTTTTCTATTTTGAATGATTTTATAGCACTTTAAAAGTGTGCCGATTCGTACGTGTGTTGATTTATCCGCTCACCCATTTATGGATGTATCTAAATCATGTTGATTAAGGGTATTTTCGGGTCAAATATAGTGAGTAGTGAGTGTATGAGTGTATCCATATGGGTACATTCGCACTCTCGTGTTTGTACGACTTTTGTATACTTCGCGACGGGTGGGCTATTGCAAAAATTGAGTTGTTTTGGTGACTCATTTAAGAGGATCCGTTTGGTCCTACCGTGGAATAAGATGTTTTGTTTATTTTGTTTTATATGCGAAGGCAATGTCCAATCTTTTTTTAAATTTATATAGTCACGAGATGAGTCTATTTAAGTGCAATTTGATAGCTTTTTATACTTGGTTATATTATAGGATTATTGCATATAGATCAGTAATATGGAGGGAACTGGGGAATTTAAAGTCTTTTAAATGTTGGAATCATGATGAAAGGAACTGAGTAAAGAACCCTGTAAGGTCCAACACATATCGGCACCAGCAGTGGCGGCTAGTGACTTTTGAGTGAGCTAGAGCGCTAAGATTGAAAAATACGACGTTATGTGATGTTGCTGAAGCTGAAAATAATTTAATTTTTTTTTCAAAATTTCAACTTTTTGTATGGAGATTTAGATGGTAGGTAGGGCAATAGGTCATTGCACGAGGGTACGAATTATGAAAGAACTTACCTAGAATGTAATTGGAACAAATTTCAATAACATATTATTTTACGAATCTCTTTACACGTAACAAATGAATTGATTTATATATATATATACATATTCAAAATAGTAAACACTTTAAAACAATGATAAATATTTTTTGTCAGGGGCTTACCTCTATCTGGTTTGATTTCCATTTGAATTTGTGGACGTGGGCCCTGAGGAAGGGGGCCCCAAAGGCCTCTGCAATATCCCCCCAGTTGCAGTCCACCATTATTGTTGGCTGGAACAAATAAATAAAACTACCGTAAGATTATATTTTTAACCTAAATTATGTTGGTAACTTTTAGCTTCCGACGTGGATGTCCTATATTATATTTTAAAGGATTAGGTAATCACAATCAGTAATCACCATGTGCAAAAAATAATTTTATTTTAAATTTCACTAAAATCCGTGTTTCTAATGTTTTAAGAGGTATACATTTCTGTGATGATTCATCCAATTGGTATTTAAAATAAAGCAATATCTAGTCACCAAATATATTATTGTGTATTATAAATTCTGGTTATATAACATGGATAGTATTAAAGTTTAATATAAAGTGAGTGTTTTATATAAAATGTTTTTTGTAGCTAATTATTATTATTGTTTTAATTAGTAATACATATTGTAATTTGAAGCGATACTCTCCTCAACTAGGAACCGCTGAAGGGCCCTGTAACGTCTGCTAATATTGTTGGTCAACAAATAAAAAAATAAAAATTGTCCCTTCCATAAAGATGAATATTTTGAAGAAGACTGTGTTCCTAATAGGTTAAATAATAATAAAAAAATAGTGTCGTGTGTACAGTTCATTTATTTATTTATAGGCTTGTAAAATATGCAAAGCAACGTTAAAAAATCCCTAGTAGGTTAGTACCGAGGACAATATTATTTATCAATCTTTAGGTATTTATAAGATTATTTGCGCTTGTCGAATCTCCTTGAAGTGTTCAACAGTAATCTGTAAGCATTGATAGACTCGATTCTCCTTGGTATCGCTTTTTCATACTGGATAAATCCTGATGAAGATGCTCACCATGCTCCCCATTTATGCTACCCAAGTTATCAGAGAAAAAATCCAATTGAGAGTGCACGTGTTGTAATTAGATAAGTGGTAATCTTGTGTTTGTATTTTTTAAGGAAGCTGACTATGTAATTAGGTCTATGGGTTTTAACACCGTGGAAAAGTGTTGATCTTTGAAAATCTCTTTTATTTGCGGTTTACCAAAGATTTCTTCTTTTATTTTAGCATCACTTATCCTCGGAAACATTCCTTTAAAATTAAATCGAATCGTTAAACCGAATTTCGCTGCAGGTATTGGAAACGGTAAAGTTTCGAAAAAAGACACAGGGTGCATAGCCGACTCGGTGGATGTTAGTGTAATCAAAATGTTTTTTTTTATTTGACACTATAGATATATTAGTTGGGTAAAAATCGCAATCACTGATGTGATCCTTTGTCTCTCTCCAAATAATCGGAACCGCATTGATTTCCGCGATCCTTTATTCATCCTCTGAGAGTTCGTGTTCATCGAAAATTATCCTTATCACTTGTTTATCCTTATCACCTACTTTGCACTTATTATACAGTTCGCATGATTTTTTTTATCTAGGAAAGTAATTTTTAAATTTGCGACAGTGTGGTAAATTCACCCCATGTATAACAATATTTCTACACTTTCGAGGCATTTTTTAATAAAAATTTTGGTATTTTTTTAAAGAAACACGTTCCACAATGCTCACTCTAAAAGGCGTAAATAAAAATGACAGATTTGACACATTGGTGAGGTGCAACAGTGCAGATAATACAAAACAGAGTTAAACTGCTGTGTTATTTTAATCCAATATAATAATATATTACAATACAAAAAACTGAATCCCTGCGAAAACATTTTCGAAATCAGCCCAGAATTTCGCATTAAAATCAGATATCTTCAATAAAAGGACAATAAATGTGTTGACCAGTGTATTCAGATATATCTATTACTTTAGGTATTCACAGATTTAAATTTAGAAAAATAAAGAACGTAATGTTATTTTGTAATCGATCGAAATTCATAGAAAAAAATTCTAAAACTTTTTGGTCTATGGGTTGTCTAACGCTTTCGTTTCTAGTAGCGCTTAAACATGTGTATGCAATTTATTCTTCCATCTTCCGTCCCAAATCTTCAGTCAAATTAGGTGATACATTTTTGGAAAACTCGATTTTTTTGCACCGATTTTCCTCCATATATTATTTATTTTGGTATTTTTATTCTTTGTGGCGCATTGTTTGGATGTAATTCGTCTCGGGAGATGAAATAAAGAAATGGTCCATTATCGTGAGTAAGCAGAGGATGTGGCGCCGGCGCATCCAATTGAATTTATAAGAAGATTGAGGATGCAATAAATTTCGATCAGGATACAAGCAAAATCTTTAGCAAGACCACTGCTTTCATCCTATATAATATACAGGCCATGTACCACGTGCCAAACTACTGGGTAGGTGCTAATTAGTTTGCGTAAGGAGAATATCATGATTAATAGATGAACTAGTAAAACGTACTTCGCATTTGTCAACTTAACCAAACTGTGGTATTATTGCTTGCAAATTTTCCATCATATTAAATTATAGCGTCGTTGTGGTAAAAAATCACTTAACAAAAAATCCCCCCTCGGAAATAAAAGGCCATCTTTTTTCTTACATTATCGTTGAAAAGAGTAGGTACATTAATGCATGTTGTATAAAAACACTACCGTCTGGTACATTACAGTCAAGATCCATATTGACTAACTTGCCCACCAGTGGTATGCAGTGATTACAATTTTCGTGAAAGTATTTGTTGGAATTTTTAAAGTTAAAATGTTCTTAGGAAGAACAAATCTAAAAAAACGCCCGAAAGCTGAAAGGGGGGTTTTAAGACCTTTATATCCAAAAAGGTGGAAATTGTTCTGAAAAACTGTTTAAATCAATATAATTATTATCGGAAAAATAATTTCTTTAATTGTAAAGATGTCTTGTACAGAAATCGATTATTAAATACCTAAATTTTTTTAATGTAACATGTTGACTGTTTTGTCGAAGAATTTATATCTGTCACCCACTCTTCAAACAAAATCATCATTCAATTAGAATATTTAAATTGATGACTCACTTATGGCAATACATTTGATATCTGACCCGGCGCAACGAGTTCCCTGTGGAGTGTGGGAGTACTGGTACCTCCTGTGCCCTATGTTTGCTGACGACAGGAAGTGACGTAACGCGCTAGGCGCCACCCAATTATTCCCACTGACGCCGAGAAGGCCCCCGTGACCCGGGATCATCGTCATTGCATTGATTAAGTACCCCTTTACCCCCTATAGGTACTGAATTCATCTCTAAATGTGTAGGTGTCTCTACTCTCCGTTATTCATTGTTATGAAGAAATTAACCCTGATTCGTGACTAGCATGGTGTTGATCGATTTAAACCATTGCCTTATTGGAATGAATTTTCACCATCTATTTTATTTATTTAATAGAAAATAGAGTATTTTATTTCAACCCTCGAAGATTTCCAGTTAGAATAAAATTGTCTTCTATCGTACTAGCCAAGTGTGATTTAAAAACTTTTTGTCATTGCTTCATTCTTGTATTATGTATGTGCTGTTCTTTTTCTGTAGCTCTTCTTTATTTCATTTCGTGTTATGTATTTTGTGTAATTGGATATTGGTCCATAAATAAATAAATATGTATAAAAAAAAATAGTTAAACGGATACCCACCTAATTTTATATTTATTTAATTTTTTTGTTGCATAATATTATTTTCATGCAATGTGAATTTGCACCCGCTAAACTACTGCAAGTAGTCTTTCAGCATCGGTTTAGTTCAAAAATCTTATGTGATACAACAATAAATTAAACATTGTCGTGCAAATAGTATTGTAATAATAGAGCAATGGTACGTGGATGTTGTGATCAATGCACACAAGTTGAAATAAAAATTAAAATACGAAAACAGTAGAACAGTTTTGTTATAGTGATGACAAATTTCAATTACATAATAGCAATAAAATAATATTATGAAAATATCGGCAAGCACCTCACAAGTTGAGAAATACAAAACAGTAGAGTTTTGTTGCAGTGATAATAGACACGTAATACTTAAATAATTTTAAAGGAGATAAACAGTCAAGGAGCCCATCGCATTTATTTTAAAGACAACACAAACGAGATATATAATAAAAACACAATAGAATTTATTTAGAGCAATTTAGTGATATTTCACCTCGAGTGCGCACCTAACAGCAAAACTAAAATAGCACGTAATAATAATAAACGTTTTAATGTAGATCATATTGCATTAAGAACATTCTGCATTCCTACACGGAGATACATTTTTTTAAACATCAACATTGGCATAAAGGTTAAGGATTCAATCTACGCATTTTTAAATTGAAAATGTTTGAAAAAAAATCGCACATTTATCATGCAACACCACACACATTTTCATCCAGTCAGAACGGAGCGATTTTTCAACCCTGCTTGGAGCAATGATAAATGAATCTAAATCTTATCAGATAGCGACCTAGATTGGCCTAAATAACATCATCCTGTTAGCCCTTAAGGTCAATCGATGCCCTGTCGTCTCTTGTTCATTTATTGAACACAAATGGTGCGAGGGTGTTCGTGAACTCACAGAAACAAAGGTCGCGCCGCTGCTACTGATTGGTGTAAATTGAAACGATTGGGTAAAAGGGAATAAGCAATTTACTTAAGTGACGACATATACATCCGGTCGTTTCGACATCCAATATGACGGCAAAATATTATTGGACTTATAATCCAGTTAATGGTTTCACCACGGTTTTATATAACTTGTTTGATTGTTAAAAAACTAGAGGATCACAAAATTTGAAACCAATTCAATACCATAGATAATACGGTGGGCTAATGTTAAAGTACCAACTTTCAGGTAAAAAGGGCTTTCTGAATACCGATGAACATCGATTGTTTTAATGGTAATTATATTAGATATTTAGAACTACAATATTGGTGTTGTTTTGAATATCATTGAATTGTCTTTTGTTAAGTATTTCATTAGCTTTCAAATGAAATCAAATTACTCCTATTTTAAAGATCTTTTATAGTCTTAACTCAGCACTGAAAATAGAGACTTCAGTATTATGAAAGAACCTATATTTATATTGTATAACCAGTTATTTAACCAATACAATAGGTAGCTAAAAAATATCCTGACTTGATAAGCTATGAGTTTGTGAATATGCAAAGGACTTCAGTTTGCCAACGAACATGGATTTTGACTTGGGCACTTTTGATTGGATACTCACGAAGTACGGTGTAGGTATGACCTAGGGCAATAAAAATACTAAAAAAGGTTACATGTACGTAAATACAGTTAAATCTCAATGGATGGTTCGTGCTTAAACTTGTTATAGGTCATGTGGAAATTATTCGCATTTTCGGCGAGGCTGTCAAATAAACTTCAATTTTTTCTTCTTCATGATACTTCCAGGGTCGAGCTTTGTCCTCCCTCAAATTTCTCAAAATTTGCCCATTCTTATCAGCTCTCATTCAAAAGACTTTTAACACTAGGTCACATCCTATATGTAGAAAGATAGTCACTTTTAAAGGTCTATTCACATCTACTAGCATCGCGCAGAGCAGAACAGTACAGTACAGGCACAGCACAAACGCGAGTATTCACATTACACCGTGCAGCACAGCACAGACACAGCGAGTACGGCTGTCAACTGAGGGTTAGCGTTCGCCACAACATGTTTGAGGATTTTCCTCATCCTCAAACATGTTGTGGCAATATCTGCGTCTAATGACACCGACTGAGGAAGATGGCGGTGCTAACGGTATGTGTTCATAATAACTGCGCAGGCGCAGACGTCAGATCGGCCGCCAGCACTTCAACATATTTTAGCCGACAAGCTCGTCCGGTTCTGGCCCGTGTATGCGCGGATACGTTACGCTTACGTACGCCATAATATGAATATGATCATAGATATATGAATATGTACTATACTGTGCGGTGCTGGTAGATGTGAATAGACCATAAAGTAAAAGTTCCTACTCACTGTAAAAGATTTAACACTATTTAATAACGCAACACACACACTGCACGTGCCTCAGAAGCGCTATATTACATTTTTCCTTAACTGGCAGCGCGTGCAGTGAGCAGTAAGCCAAATCTGTCATGTAGCCCCGGATGAGATCTCGGCAGCGGGCAGTTAAGCAGCAAGCAGTATGGAGCAGTCTTCGCTTAATCCGAGTTAATTTGGTTAATCGATGGCCCGGCCAGCCGCCCCCGCCCATCGCGTGTGGTCCGCCGCACAAAACAATTGCCGGTGATGGCGGTAATCAGTGAACAGTGATCACCCACCGTCCGCCGCTGCTGCCAGCGTATCGAGAGGCTGATGATGCTTGATGATCCGGTGACATCATCCGTTTGTTTATCTGCCGATGGCCGCCCACTCTGCACCGAAATTTAGAATTGGACAATTGCATCCTAGGCACCTACATATTAGATATCATGGATTTTAGCTAGGCATATTGTATTTATCTTGTAAATTTGATCATTCAAAGAGATCACAGATGACTTGGAAATGGGTGTTATTCCATAAATATTATCAGGTGTAATAACAGTGTGTCCAAACTCAAACCAATTTTTTTTTTTATTATTTAAAAAATCAAATCTTATAGGTTGTATGGCAGTGAGGCATGGAATTGGCAGAGGAAGGATGAAAGTAAACTGAGTGCCGTAGAAATGAGATCTCTGAAACGAATGTGTGGTAAAACCATGTACGATCGTGTGAAAAATTTTGAGATTCGTAAAGAATGCAAGGCAAGCGTAATGAGTAAGATTAAGAAAGAGACGCTTAGATGGTTTGGGAATGTAGAGGAAATGAACGTAGAAAGGAGTGTAAGGAGAATATATGACGCGAATGTGAATGGAAGAAGAAGCCGGGGACGCCCGAGGAAGACATAGCACGATGAAGTGAATCAAATACCTGAGTCGGGCCATGTCAAGTCTGAATAACTGAAGAGAATGTATGAGACGTTGTATGAAAGGGAATGAAGCAAGAAGTGTATGCCAAGATCGAGTTGTTTGGCGGTCCGTCCTCTCTGCCTACCCCTGCGGGGAAACGGCATAATGGTTAATTAGTTAATTAGTTAAATCTTATAGTTTGGACTATTGGCATATTCTCAATTGTATTTCTTGACAATGTTAAAATGTATCTACTTCTATAAGTTTACTTTATATCTCATGAAATATTCTCTTCCCTTTTCTGACAGTAATATTTACTCCCTCAATAATTTTATAACTTTGACTTAGTTATTATTCTAACTTTTGTTGTTTTTCACTTTTATGGTCACAATTAAATCCTAACTTTTCTTTTTGTTTCCAAACATTCCCGCATTACGAATAACTTGAAAATGATTTAATTCACCCATCTCCCTTCATTAAGCAGAAGATGTTGCTTGTGCTATGTTAGAGGACTTAACTTGCAGAGAATTGAAACCGTGACCACTCAGGGCCGGTTCCACGAATCTCGCGCTCTGTGCAGTAAGTACCGTTACAACGTCCTCCATTTCAAAAAAATTCAGACTCCAACGTCTACGCGTTCAAGAAAAAAGGTAATTAAAAAAAAATGAAAACACGAAACGAAATTGGGCGGGAATCAAACCCGGGCCGCCCGCGTGGCATGCGAGTATTCTACCACTGAACCACAATTGCTACGCCATTCAGTGACATTATTATGCAATCATATTATTTTTTGGAAAATAAATTATCGAGGTTAACTTGATTTATAAAAGCAAATTACGTTAAAAACAGACAATAGAATTTCAGAAAACCTACCTTGCGATAATAAGCCCGCTGGGACTTAACAACAACACAAAAAAACAAAAAACGTTGAAAAGAAAACTTTTCATACAAAAACTTACTGTGAGCACGATTCGTATTTATACAAGTATTTTATTTATAAAACCCTGAAGAAGCTTCAGACTGAACCGTAACCGGTTTGGTTTATGGATTCAATAAAATGGTGCTAAAACATTTTTTTTTTATTCAAATCGAATTATCTCTAACAACAAAGTGATTGATTCATGTAAAAAAATAATAATTGTATTTGACGGCACGCCAACGCTACAGACTAGAGATGGCTGATGTCTAAAATGGATAGGTGTCACTGTCACTGTGACCCCGGTTACTAATTTTAATTTTAGATACTTATTGAACTAATTCCCGATATACGGAGACTTACGGAAATTACACTCATTATATTTTTGTTTATAATATGTACGAGTATATAAGTCACGAATGATTAAAAAAAACAACCCTTTCGTTTCTCTGAAAAATAGCATCTTGCGATATAGTGACTCCAAAGTCACCGGGACAATTTAATACAAATGGGAATATTTTGAACATTGGGAACAAAAGTCTGGACTCCTGATTGGTTATTGACTGCGCAATGCGGCGCACGGGGCCCCAAGCACACAAAAATGTTCATCGAATCTTTTTACCACAAATCGGTATAAATGCTTTCATAAACATAATAACTATGTCAATGCATAATAGATATTAAAATTTTAGGTACCTAGATGCAAGTAACATGGCAAAGGGTGCCCCTTTGTTATCGACGGTTTTACTCGATATGATAAAGGTAATGAAACACTTAAATTCCTCCTATCTCTTTATAATTGTCATGTGCTGTTTATAGACCGAGAGAAATTATCAAAAGATCAGCCAGGTAAATCCAAGCGAATCTATTTGATTGGAAATTCGCACAAGCGGTATATCTGTGCAAATGTTTTTATAGTGTTCCCACTCGTACTAATTATTTTACAATCTAATCAACAAACTGACAACCATTTTAATAATATTTATATGACATGTATATACCTAGGTATTAAAATAAAGTTATTCAATGCCTTGATTCGGTCTTACATGTATAACTTGAATGCATTATTCAAATAAAAATGATTATTATTATACCCAACGATGTTTTGAATTTTACATGAGTTGTGATACTCTTCGGTGTTGAATTCTGACACGAATACAAATGAGGCGACAGCTATTAATCTCTGATGTAACACTTATTTAAATCTGGAGCCATCAAATCAAATGTGGTCACACAATAATAAAGTTGTCAATCGGGACTCGGCACTTGGTGCGGTCAGAGCAGTTCTGGGACCGGGCAGTGGCGGGAGCCCGTTGCGGGTCCCGACCCTGAATAGCGATCAATTTGCCATCTGTATCGACGTCTCGGTCCGCAAATCACTAGTTAAAATGGCGATTTATATGAATGAGTGTCCCCTGATGATCGTGGGACCGTCGCGCTGGGAACTGAACCGCAGTCCCGCAGGTTAAGAAGTGTTAATTGCTCCAGATTGATATTGTGTCGGCTGGGGAGACGGCGCACATCGCCAACAATAAAACTACATTCGCATCTACACAGACTCCCGAGTATTTATACTGCTCGCAAGTGAAAAATCGGATGCTGAAGATTCATTCGGCAACGATCAATAGTCTGGGTGACCAACTGAATGATTATTTATTGCGAGCAAAATAGATCGATGACTCGTAATTGAGTGACCCCCATGTTGCCACATGTTGTCTGTGATCTTGTTCCATTAATTGAGTAGTTTGTTATCGAGTGATCACGTTTTATTTACTGCAGCAAAAGGTCGGTTACGGATTTGTGTTTATTACATCGTCATCAGTCAATTAAGCGACCCTTTAGGTTTCACCAACGAAGGTTCATCAATTCTACTAAATAATAATAACTATTGTCACAATTTGAAAATAGTTGAACTTCCAATAAAAAGTTGGTCATCAATATACTTACCGACTTTCAGAATGAATCATTGTTTTTTAGCAGTTTTTGTCGAAAGAACCCCGATGATTCCGTTTGAAATCTCCACGACAATATTGACAGCGTCGGTCGACAATCAAATAATCTCGAGCTAATATTATTTCTAGCGCATTCAGCAAAGCTCCGAGCTTCGGTCCCGTTTATTAGTTTATCCACCTGAGCAATACTGAGCATCCTCTAAGAGAGGTGGGCGGGATACGAGGATGGCAGGATACGAGGGCGGTGGGAGCGGGGCTGGGCGCGACGGAATCACACGTACAGACTCGAAGGGAGGAATCGAATCAGACACTTCAGTCATAGTGGCGAGTTGAAATGCATTTTCTTTTTACTTTTTGAACCCAACTAAAGACGATTTGATATATATGTTGGTACAAATTAAAGATCTATTAAATAAATGATTAATAGTTATTTTGCATAAACCACTATTTAATAAATAAATATCAACATGTTTCGAAACCATTGACACAAAGTATACAATTTGTTCCAATTCATTGCTTTCGAAACATGTCGATATTTATATATTAAATAGTGGTTTATGCAAAATAATTCTTAAACATCTAATTGAAGATTAGTAGTGAATTTACCTTAATTAAAAAATAACTTTATCAATCGTTTTTTACAGAACCATTTTGAGCCCTTCTATTACAAGTTCCTACCATCAATCGAAGTTAAGTTAATGCTGAAAAAAAAAATATAACCGTATCAAATAACATTTTGAAAGACGAAATTAATATCATGAATCTTTTCCTATAGTCAATCAGTCCACCCCAGAGAGACGACCCCCGAAAAGCGCTTACGAATTTAGTCAATAAATGTCGGTAATATCGTTTACAAAAGTATTGTTCGCCTTTATCGATATTATCTCTTATTACACACAATCCGAGACAAATACAGCTTTATTTATTTCCGTGCTTTGACGGGACATCATTGCCATCCCTTTCTGCTTAACGGAAAGGAACGGGAAAATCCCTTCCGTGTATTAAACTCAGTTATTGGCTCGTACATTTTTAATGCAGCACTTATTGGATACGGGATTTTATGTCAAGCTGTAACTATATTTCTCAAGAAAGATTTTAGTTTCACGAGCACGTAAACTGATGACAAGTGATATAATGTTATTGTGTCGATCAAGGGAAAAGAGAAACCTTCACATAATCCCTGAGACAGGGTACATTCAACTCATGAGTGATCGTCGGAAAAAGCGTTGAATAACATGAACAAAATCTGCTTGTAATTGGATTAAAATACTGTTTTTACCTTGCTACGGAGCTTTGTAAATTTCAATGGAAGGTTTCGTTTCTGAAATACTCCAGTTTGCGATCCCCCGGTTTTTGTCGTTAACTAGATCTGGACCATTCCCGCCTCTCATCTCGGATAAGTCGAATCAAAATGTCACCGGAATGAGTAATTTACGACGTAGAAAGTAAATTAGCATTGTGCCGACAAGCTTTTTGACTACGATTGATTAACAAACTTTAATTGAAGCTATGACCCGTCGGATGATGCGTTACTCCGACTTTGTGATCAATTATTTTTTGACAAAAACTTTTAGAACAATCGACAAAGTTTATCAAAAAATCATTGCATGAAGCAGGCTGACCCATCTTGTAGGAATAAAAAATAATAAAAAATAATTTAGTGATACATCACATGAAGTATTTCTATACCAACTGTGTATTTGTTTACTTAACAACCTGACATACTACTAAAATTAATCCATTATTATTGTTATTATTACCAGATCGCGAGTTTTTGCCCGCTAAAGTTATGTACCCGTTTACAGCACGATGAGGTTAAAATTACAGCTAGGGATTGCAAATCCGGAGCCGTTTCGCAAAATCCGTATTTTTGGATTTGTTAAACCCAAAATCCGGATATGAAAATATAAAATTCTTAAAAAATTTCAAATTTCAATGACCGAAAACAATAGAAACCCTTTTTTCTGATATATTATTTAGTACACATTAAGTGGATTATACACTGAAATTCTCAAAAAATGCCACTTTACAAGCACTTTAATTAGGGTCCAATGTCGTAATTGTATAAAAATATTCACTGAAAACCCTCTTATCAAAAAACCTATTTCGCTTTAGCACAGTATCTCCCGGTGAAGAAGCCTAAGAAATTAATCCATAATACATATTTTATATTTATATCTTGCATATCTTCTTAAATTGTTAAAATAATACAGTAATTAATTAAAACCTATAAATAAAAATTAAATGTTATTTCGTTGTATTCCTTATTCACATTATTTCTCTATCTTACATTTAGCACAATATTTTTTTGTCACTTGTTTAATATATTTCTGGCTAAATAATAAGCATAATTCTATCTACTAAATCGTGTATCGGTACGTGATGTTTACAGTAGGTTATTGTGTTAACAACCTTATTACAAATTTTCATCTTATCTTAGAAATGTTTAGATATTAAGTATTAAATGCCTATTAGCCTGTTGGGCGCTTTTATTTCGTAGAATATTACAGTGCAAGTAACTTCTTCATTTGTGATTTTCTTAACCGGAAAATCCGGATTTATTATTTGTAAATTCGGATTCTTATTCCACTATCAATAATCCTAAAATTCGGAATTTTAAAAATCCTGTTTATCTGGATTGCAATATCTAATTACAACACTGTGGAATAATTTAAGTCTCTCTGAAAATAAATTATGCTAATGATAACCATATTTCGAATTACGATATTATGTGAGGATGCTTTATTCATTAGTTTTTACAATTTAAAGGTATATCTAGTTATGCTATAAAATCACGGTTTTCATAATAATATTAAAAACACCCTAGTGTTAAGCGAATGACACATTTGAAATACTTTTGGTGTCACAAATCTTTAAAACGGATATACATTCCTTTTTCCAGATAAAAAAATGCTGCAAAATTGTTTTACAAGTCCCTCCCTATCGTGCAAGCCTTTGTTCAGAAATTTGTCGCGTTTTATAATTTCTTCTTATGGTTCGTTTTCCTAAGGGTAGGCACAGCTTTTCAGCCTTTATGTAGCTGGTAAGGCCAAGAGCCCAGGGGTCGCGTGTCCCGTAATCCCCGCCGCGCGCTGCCCCCGCCCCCGCCCTCGCCTGCCGTACTAATCATCCCCAACTTCCACCCCCGCGACACCAGATTTACATAACTGGTCTTAATTCGCCTTTTTTATCATTTTAAATGAGGCGTTTCGCCTTATTATAAATTCCTTTGCGCTCGTTTCATATATAATACATACACTTTTTTGTAATTTGTGGGAGTGCTAAGCTTTCATTTGGTGTATTGAATAATTCTACGGTGTTTATGAAATTTTCTTATGAAGTTACTTATTTATTTGTAACCTACCTAAATACGTAAAATTTATAAAACCAGACAAAAATATAGAATATTCTAATGAAAAAAATACAGCTTAACGTTCAAATCAATAAGCCTATTGGTAAGAGGGGGACTTAACTAATTTTATCAAGCTACGATCGAAAAAAATTATGTAACTATGAAATAATTTTTTAACGTGCCTGAAATCAAACGGTTTTGCCTACGGGCGTTTCAAGGAACTGGCAAACTTGGGAAATTTTATAATGAAACGGAGAGGTAGGTATGCATGAATTAGCATGTTCAACTATTAATGTACATTTCTGTGTTAAAAACTTTAGCGACGACATTATATTTTGTTTTTAATATTAGTACTTATTCCGGTTTGACAATTTTCAAATTGTAGCCTAAACCAGACATGATGTATGCTCGCACAAGTCACGTAACGGAGCCACGAGGTGCAGCATCTTCTACAAATATCTCTTCCACTGAATTTACAGTTAGTAGTAAATGTATTTTTTTTCTTCCTTGTGTTAAACGATATTTTTCGACAATTTAACGAATATCTCTAAATTTCAGTCGCCCTATCTGTACAAGTGTTCGCGGTATATTGAGGATGCGCCTGAATGTATTTATTTATTTAACTTAAAAGACTTTATATGTAAAATGGTTTTATGTGTTCTAATATAAACACATATCTCTTATATCACGTATATCTTAAATTTAAACACACTCCTCCTCTTTTATATGGGTTGGTCTTTCTTGGAAGATCTTCACCGCTCTATGCAGTTATGAGTACTGTGATTTAGATTTCTTTCGAAAGGAAAGCCTTATTTGATTTTACCTTCTTGTTGAGTGGTGATGTTTACTAATTTTTCGCATAAATTTTCAGCTTGTACTTGTGTATGTACTATATACTTACATACACACATTTCAAAAGCTTCGGTCTTCCGTATCAATGTTTCGCATTTCTGTGATACTTTTGCATTACATATTAAATCGTGGGTATTTTCGTGTGGTACATTTCGGATGGTATTTTCTTTTAACGTGAAAAAAATAAATCTTGTTTAAATAAATCCAACAAACGTATTTCAACGATTCCATCATCAAAGCGAATCAAACACGAGTACGTAGGTACGTACTTCAAACAAAACAAAATAAACCTTTTCCAGCCACAGGCACAGCCTAGATTCCCGAGTATTAAACCAAATGTACGAAAATCTTTGTACCGAACAATCAACTTGATTGCGGACTGAAGAAAATACACCAGGACGTTTTGCGGCCTTATTCTGAACGCACCTTTTGCGAAAAAGTAGGCCATAAAATAACGTCTACTCAGTATTATTAAATGTTATAAATATATTATAATCTGCTGTGATTTCGCTATAGGCATAGTGAAAAACGGGTATTTTTTCAATTCTATCTATTTTAAATAACGATATATCAGATGCGTTTCATGATTTTTATTTCAAGTACCTACTTGTTTCTAACAAAAGCATAAAGGTAATACTTTACATGAAAATAATATTTTTTTGTTTTAATTTTCGACAATTTGCATTGAACGAATCTAGTAGAAGATACCTTTTTTAGTTTTCAGACGGTGTAAAGTTTCTGGAAGCAAGCAAGTCTCTTTTAAAAACAGAAAAATGTTTTTAAATTCATAGAAATTAGTAAATAAGAAGGTGGATAGGTGCATATTCAATAACGTAAAGATGTAACAAAAAATTCAAAACGTATCACAGATCACATGATTTTATCGCTACACAACTTTTAGCGATAAGACGAACTTCGTCAATTTAATGCAAAATACGCGAATTTCGCCATTTTCACGCGACATTCGCAATTTTCGGATAAGTAACGCCAATATTCGTATTTTTCACGCGATATTCTGGTATTTTATAATAAGAAAGTTATGATATACATTCTTAATATTTCATTGTCTATGGTTTTGACAAGTTTGGTAATAAAATGGAACGCAGCAAATTTCATATTCAAAACGTCGCGTACTGTAATTATTTTAACGATTTAAAAAATATACATATAATTGTGAAAAAATGTATTAGGATAATTAATATAAAAATAACGCCATTTTTCTAAATTCCAAAAAGAGCACCGATTTTCTCAATTTCTCAAAAAAGACACGAATTTCGCCAAAAATAACGCGAATTTCACAAAAAACAACCAGAATTTGGTAAAAAAATAACGCGCTTTACACTGATAAGTAACACAAAATTTCCAAGTCCCTACTAATTACTTATTTCATATATCATATTATCACTGAGGAGATAAACCGATCGAAGTGCGCTGTGGGCGCGTCTGTGTGCCCGAAGTAATTTTAAAATTTTCCCCACTTCTGGGGAAATTGAGCTAACATCTTAAAAATCTAAAATTTTCCTGAAAAGATATTTTTATTTCAAATCGATAATGGTTATGTCTCCAGGGATTATCTGTTCGGTGTTAATTCTAATCTAAGAAGATGTGTATGTTCACTGTGGGTAATGGAAAAAAAAACATTTCCAATAAATCGTGAGGACAGAATAACCTTTCCGTTCCGTTCCGTTCTTGGTTTACTGATGCTCCGAGAAAAAATAAGCCTGGGTAACTAACCGCGCGGCTGATTGGCCGCAGCGCGTCGCGGCGGTTTGGCCGCATCGACCCGGGCCCGGCGCCGGCCTCAAGCGCCGAGAGGCCCGTGATTCCACCACCCCTGACACGGGCAGGGCGCGCACGGGGGCAGTGCCGGAGCGACGCTCGCGCATTAAAGGGTTCCGCGCGCTCGCATTGTTGGCAACCCTAACCGTTTAGGGTCATTAAAGTATTAAAATTATCAATGTATTATTATGGATGCGAAACGGACTGATCTCAAAATTGGGTTTTTAAATGAAGTGATTGAACTGTAATGTTGACGGTAAGGGTTGAAGGGTTATAATCCCGCAACACTTACACCAAAATACTTAATTTTTTTCTAAATTTCTCTAACCATTTTTTTAAAAACTGTTTTTTTAAAAGCTGGTTTCCGAAGAACCTTTTATCGTCAGGACAAGAATTCAACTAACAACAAAAAAAAATAATAATATATATAAAAAAAAAAAAATTCTTATCTATGTACCGGTGTTGGGGTTGAAAATAACGCAAACAACCCAAAAAATGTTTACTTTTAAAAATTAAACTTTTGTCTTTGCGAAGATAATGTTCACCCGAAGCTGGAAGTGAATTCGGTGGTTGTCATATTGCATGTCACAATCTAACTGTTTTCTTCATTTACCATAATTACCATTTTTTTTATATTTTAATCATTATCAGATATAATCTCTCCACTACTGGATGCAGACTTCCCCAAGCTGCTTCGACTCTCCTCGGTTCCACCTTTGCAAATGCCACGTGTTCCGCCTAACTCGATTATCTCGTAGATTCAGCTTATTTTAGGGCGACTTTTTGTATTCTTGATTCCTCTTGGACGCCTATGACAAGATTTGTCTATCAGTTATCTAAAATAAATATCTTTACCGTGATCTAAGGCTTCAGAAAATATTTTAAAAACAAAACAAAAATTACGCGAAAAGCTTTTTCCCAACTTGGATAAGATATTATCATGGGGTTAGGTATCTATTTAAAAATGTTAAATTATTTTTGTAAATGTTTTTTTTTAAATTTATTTATTTTCTTCACTTCTGGGCTGATTTATACGCTTGTTTTATATTATGTTTATTTTGCACCAGCCTTATTTACTTTTTATTTTTTATATAACTACCTGAAATACTCGGCGTTGCTCGGGGTTATGAATGGTTTGGAGGAAAGTTTTGAAGTTGTGATGTGTCTAGCCTATCCCTGCCCCTACCCTTATCCCTACACTTACCCCTAATCCCACTCCACCCCTACCCTACCTCTGCCCCTACCCCTACCAGAATTCTGCTTTAAGGGGTGGGAAATGAGAATAGGGGGTGTTTTGTAGAAATTTCATGTATACAGTGACCTTTCTCTTGTTTCAAAGGTCAAATGTGCAAAATTTCATCAAGCTCGGAATAAAACCGTAGCTTTGTATACAAAACGCACGCCGGGATATTCTTCTTTATAAAAAGAAGACAATGCAATGCATCATTAAAACCCGTATTGGCATGAACCACTAATATTATCGTTTCGTGGATATTTAGCTTTCCCAAAACGGTAAAATCTTAAACAGTCAAAATATTTTCTGTCAAATGAATAATAATAATTTAACAATAATTGTAATTACCCCATTTTTGTTTAAAGCAGCGGGGTTTCGATTATTAAATAACGTAAATAAATATTAAAAATCTTAGCCGGATAATCCCCTAACTAACAATGTGTTCTATAACTTTTAATAACAAACTTTTAATAATTAATTAATGATGGACGGCCTCCATGGTTGACGGGTAAGTCTCTCGATTACGAATCCGAAGGTCGCCGGTTCAAATCCCGGCGTGCGCAAGTACATTTTATTTAATTAATTTTTGCTCTTTCACACTTAATTTATTTAAAAATAATATATAGCGTGTTTGCGGACGTTCCAGAATGGAAGATACTCTCAGTATCACCCTGGTGAAAGACCAACATTCAGAATTGAAACGTTGCTTGAAATGATTTTTAGCCGTGTTTGGTGACTAAATCTGAATATTCATGTGTTTCCCCACCTTCCTCTTCCCCTCCCCAATACCTTTAACATCACAACATTCCCCAATTGTGGATGCCATCTTCTCACTGGATGCAAACGGTTGGGAGCAGTTGGGAATCTTGTGCGTATTCATAAAAAATAAATAAATGTCCTAAAATCCTCAAATAAGCAGTGGAGTAATGGTTATTTTCTTACGGTTGTAGTAATTTCCCCAAACAAATAGTTTTCTAGTTATCAGTGATATTGAATTGCCATTTAAAATATGTATATCTTGTATATATAAACACCGTTTAATGATTATTCTTTCAGGCAGAAGATTTGTTACTTTTCGAGAAAATCCAAATAGCGGTAGAATGATTATATATTTTTTTAAATATTTTGCTCTGTCCATCTTCTGTCACACTGTCAACCTAAACAGTTCCTATAGTTAATAAGTACCCGTCAGCATGTGAAGTTCAACGCAAATCAGTTCATTAGTTGACTAGCTGGGATAGTGGTCCCGAGGGAGATGGGACCCGAAGCCCCAGTACCAGTGGCTTAATAGGCAGAAGGGAGGTTCCAGGCTCTGCTGCCCAGAGGACATCGGACCCTATCATCATTTCATCATCCCCCAGAGTCTGCAAGTTTCCGAGTGTGGGAACCGTGGGGTGGTAAAGACACATTTTATGAAAGTTATAAATTGTATTGTTATTGATTTATCAATGTCTAAAATACCAAATATAATTTTTATTTTATGTTTAAAGTAGAAAATCTATTAGTTTATCTCCGAAAAAATATATTTAATCGTTGGCTCTGTCGTCATGAAATTAGTGGAGATTCTTCTGTCCAGAATTTAGATAATATTCACGAATTGCTGAATAAAGGAAAGACGTTTTTCAATATGTATTTTTCAATTGTGGGATAAGAAAAAAAGAGAAAATTCTGATGCAAAGCCTGATAGTAAAACTAGGCTTTTGAGGGCTTAGGTATCTACTGGTGAAATGTCTAAAATATATGGTATCTGATGCAATTCGTCGTCCTTGTAAGATTTTTATTCTTTATTTCGTCTCATTTGTTGGTATAGAAGCTACAATAAATGAGCAGCGTAATGAGCTTCTTGGTGGAAACTTGGGCTTCTATTGAATTTACCTAAGAAGAAGCGATTTTTAGGCTGGTGAGAGGTTTTAAATAGTTTAAAAGTAACATTAAATAGTTTAAATAGTTTAAAATGGCAGTTTAATTGATTTTCAAGGCTTTTATAGAAATGTTGTAAAAACTCACTAATTCACTGCTTGGCCTTCTAAATGAAAAACTAATTACCTTTCAATTCATGTTTTTTTTCAAGATTGCTATTATCAGACAATTGAAAAAATGTGCTCGTTTACTTTGTGGTTTAAATAAAATATAAAGAGTTCTCTTTCAAAATTAAAAAAATAAAATATCTTTGTCTTGATCCCGTCCAAGGGAAATGGTTCCAGACATCTAAATTATTTTCACTGCTCCAACGAGATAAAATCTCACAATCGTTTTTATACTGGATAAAGAATCTGTATACACTTGGTGTATTATTAAGTACTTACTTACTGTACAGTGGTGTGCAAGTCCGTTGGACATGAATGAAAAAAAGAATCAATGAAATAATGGCACATGTGCTGCAAATATTTCGCGCTTACGTTCTGCGGTACTTATTCAAGTGTCACATAAACATGTGGTATGATGAAATAATAGCTTCCTGTTTTAGCAAAAAACCTTTTTTCACTGAGGACACATGTCGGTATTATGTACACTACACACTGTACACTGTACAATGTACAATGCCATAGCGCAGAAACACAGAAACGATATATTTTTTTATTTTATTTAATTTTTGCTTTGCTCGTATCATGAACAACGTCTTATGTTTTATGGCAGATGCGATTTTATTGCATGTGTATTTGTAATTTTAAATAATCAGAACAGTTTCAATTTCATATTTAAATATCATGGTGATTTGGTACCCATATTAAATGGTTGCGATCGGTATGGTAGGTACATTTCTCAACCCCAATTCAGAAGTAGCTAATCCTAGAAGCACTATAGTTAAGTTTTTTCTCCGAGATATATAAAATTTATAAGTTGATGAATTCAATGTAAAGGAAGTAAGTATGTACCTAGTTTGATTAGTCTAGTTCAGAGGTCCCAACTTTTTTGAACCCATTGCCCACTTTTCAAGAATATTATTCTCAACTCCTCCTACCACCTATGTATATAAAAAAAAATATTTCGTTGCTTACCCCTATAAAGCGGAACCTATCCAAAATATTAATCATAGGGCATAACAAAGAAATCACCGCAGATGAACATTTTACCAGGACCATGAACTAACCAACAAATGATGCTGTCGATTCTTATCGTTCGCAGTCACATTCCAAAGAATTTTTTTGTTACGAAATCCTTTGAAATTTTATGAAAATGAAAATATTGCATGAAACGTAGATCTCAACAAAAAAGTGATGAATTATCGTCAGTGTTTGTAATAAAGTAAGTACACAAAGGGTGCCTACTGTCAAAATAATTTCAAAACAATCTAATTAAATCGCCCACTGATATTTTCCACGTCGGGAATCACTGATCAAGTCCAAAATCAGTCCCATAAAGAAAAAAATAGAATGTTGCTTGAAATGCCACTTATTTAATATAGTTTTGCATTTACGCGACAGCTAAAACATTACTGATTAATAAACAAAACACTTTTTTAATTATTTCTTGCTATAAATTATTACAAAAATTCTCTAATATTGAGAGACCGATCATATATTTTGGTACTACTTTTTCTTCGGTTTCTCAGCCTTTTCAGCTGGTTTCTTGATAAACTTTTGATAAATATAGAAGACTAAACATGCTGATAATGTGGCTTTGGAGACCTGTAATATATTAATAATATGGAGATTTATCGTGAACGAGCAACTCCTTTGAGCTCATAATTCAAATTACTTCATTTTTACTTACATTAGCCCTGCCAGTATTCGTTTCCCCATTAAAATGCTTCCATATTCCTTTGAATTCTGGTTCTTGAGACATGGTTGAAATAATCACCAATGTGGTTTTTATTATACAGAGGAAACTTGAAACCCAATAAATGCTATTGTCATCATAACGTGACGATGATTTGATAGAAAGAGCGTACAATATTTATCTCAAATTTGAAGGACCAACAAATGAACGGGCAATATAATTTTTAGTTCGTTTTTCAAATATATTTATTTTCTTTACAGTGTCCTAGTAGCTACGTAAATATAATTTATTCAATTAGTTCTTTACAGTTTAGGTACTTTTGTAAATAAATCTTATAGCTTGGCAATAAATTTTAGATATTTAATAAATTGAAACAAGATCTTCTCATTACTATGGCAATACAAAGCTGCTAATTATGTATTTGAAATTTTGTTCCACACTTAATTTTTTTTCACATCAATTTGACAGTTTGTTTTAAAGAAACAATGCGACAATCGTTTTTTTAATTATTTATATCTTTGATCCGTGAATTTGATTTTTTTTTGCTACATCATCTTCTTTCGGAAAGTACCATTAATTTCTGTATACCGTTTGACGAAAGTAAAAATATCTCCATGGACCATTGTGATTTTTAAAATATGCAACTATCTTCGTATGAGCCATCGTGGTGTTTTCTTTTGAAACCCTTTAAAAGATCGCAGCGCACTCAACTGGTCTTTTTTAATGTCGGGCTGTAGTTTATCTATAGGTGCCTACCTACTTTCATATCTGCATATGACAGGTACAGCTTGACATTTAATTGTAGATATTTTAAATTTTGGAACTACAAAATATCAGTACTATGGCAACACCAGGGACATTATATTGCTGGTCATCAAAAATTCGCATTGAACTATTATCACCGATCACTATTTTTAATTCAGTTATTTGTTAATAATTCTAATTTATTTAAAATGAATAAAGCAGTATTGCTTTATTATATTAATTTTAAAAAATGAAGTATTACTGTGTATACAGTGGGAAATTCGAGCAAGAAAGCTATTGTCCAACTAAGGAGATGTTTACAAACGAACTGTTTAAATGACCGGTACGTAGTCTGTTAATGAATATCATTAATTTAGTACCTATTTAAATAACATTTACGACGATTTTGAAATATAAACGTGTATTTTCTGATTTGTGGTTATCCATGACATTCGAATTTGACAGTTTATTAGTAAACAAAGAATAACGCCCAAAGGAAAAAATCGTAATTAATTTTTTAAATTTTTGTTTTATTTATGTTCATGTTCTTTGAAAAATCGGCTTTCCGTGTATCTAATTATTTTCCTTGCAAAGCGTTAATGTTTTAACGCAAAATTGTCTAAGAATATGATATAGAATCAGCTCCTTCCAGAAAGTACCACTGATTTCTGAACACCGTTTGGTTAAAGTAAAAAATATGCACTTGGATCATTGTGCTTTTTTAAACTTACTTTTCCCGTGAGCCATCTTTGAGTTGCCATTTAAAACCTTTCAAAAGATCGCAGCGCTCCCAATTTTTGTTTACTATTGTAATATGCAAGCACTGAACAACCATAAATTCATTTGAATTATATTCTTTTTAAATATGACAACACTAAAAGATAAAAGACGATCAGTCTGCCCTCTTTTGTTTGCAAAACAAAATCTTCATTCGCTTTCCTGCGTCTTGCTGAATCGGACGTGTTGTAGAATTTACTAGTAACTTGTTGATTCACATATTACAATCGCTCCCAGTTATTAAATTTACCTTCTGAACTTTGTACGCGTTGAGAAATAAATCAATCAAATGGTGACCCTTCTTTTATTAATTTTTATTGTTTTATTGTTTTTTTTTCATAACCTATGAAAGATTTCAACAGTTTTTACATTTTAAAAAAAATTTTAGAGATTTAAAATTTTAAAATTAATATGGACAACGAATTTTAAAATTAAATTATTTTAACATACTTTCTAATCTTGACATATTTGTAACATTATCTTGCCATATTTGCCATACTCTTTGCCATATTTACTGCATAAAACTCTGACGGAATTATGTAATGACCAATCATGAAGAAAAACCCAACGAAGAAAAAAGTACAACAAACCTCATCGTAATTCCGGAAGAAGACAACGGCAAATTGAAGATGGAAGAACACAACGCATATATATTAACGAAGCCGTAAAATAATCCCGTAACAACGTTGAAGGACGTAATTTCATAATATATACTGATCACAAGCCGATCACCTTTGCCTTTAGCAAGAAACGAGCCCCTAGCTCTCCACGTCAAGAAAGACAGTTGGATTATATATATTGCACAGTTCTCAACTAATATTAGGCACATCTCTGGACTCCAGAATATAGTAGCTGACACCCTATCCCGCATTGAGGAGATATACTGTCCTACTAAAATTGACCATGGGAAGATGGCAGACGCGCAGTGTCAAAACGACGAATTTATTAAGGCGAAAGATGACACCGGCCTCTCCCTGCGTCAAATGGTGATACCCGGCACAGACAGATCACTATGGTGTGACATATCAACTGGCCATGTCAGACCTTCTGTTCCAGCTTCCATGTGAACAGAGATGGCGAAAGATATAAAAAATTCGTCAAACAATGTATTCCTTGCCAGTAAGCGAAAGTCTCAAAACATACAGTAGCTCCACTCTCGACATATGTTTTACCAGAAGACCGCTTCCCTAATCTTCATATCAAATTAGTTGGCCCTCTGACAGCAAGCAACGGTTATCTATACCTGTTGACAATGATCGATAGATTCACCCGCTGACCTGTAGCTGTTCCACTGAAGGACACGTCTGCAGATGCAGTAGCAACCGCACCGATGGACCACTGGTTAGATCGTCACGGTACCCCGGAGACGATTACTACAGACCAGGGACGTCAGTTCGAGAACTTCTTATTTAAGAAGATACACAGATAAATTTGGTATCAAATATACAAGGACCACCGCTTATCAAAAAGGCCAATGGCCTAATAGAGAGATGGTATCGTACGCTGAAAGCATCTCTTATGGCGAGTGGCGAGCCGAACTAGTTGAAAAATCTCCCACTGATTCTAGTTGGATTGAGATTTACAGTTCGAGAAGATATATAATGTTCCCCTGCTGAACTCACCAGGTAGAACATTAAGATTACCTAGCGATTTCCTCATCGAAACGCATAGAGAAGAACCTGATACCTACGTCGATCGATTGCAGAGAAAATTTGAAAATATCAAGCCAACACCTACCAGCGCTCATGGATCAAGAAAGTGCTTCGTACATAAAGACTTAGCTCAGACTACCCACGTCTTTCTGAGAACAGACAGTGGAAGAAAATCCCTTCAAAACCCTTATGAAGGTCCTTACAAGGTAGAAGAACGCGATGAGAAGACTTTTGTCATCAGCGTAAATGGAAAGCCTAAACGTGTCTCCATAGACCGACTTAAACCTGCTTTCATACCTGTAGAAGATAACGTGCCAGCTTACGCATCTGTCCAGGAACCACTCCCAGAAATCAAGAGAACAAGATCTGGTCGCAGAGTACATTTTCCCGACAGATACCTGTCGTAACGCAATTAATTTGGCAAATAAAACTAATTATTTTGTTTCCTACAAAACCATATTAAGCTAAAAAGAAATAAAAAATAATGTTTAAAGAACATTCAAGTCATAGCTAATTTTAAGTTACTGATACTAAAGTTTACAATCTTTGTATGAAATTTTGAACTCTAGTATTATTGTTATTTAACTTTTATTTATAAACATAGCGCAGAGGCACTATGTATAAAGAAATAAATCTCGGTTATCAAAGAGATGAACCGGTGTAATAATGAAAAGTTTTCATTTTAAAAAAAACATGTAAACCATGTGACTAGTTTTAAGAAAAGTTCAAATGTCTTTATTAAGGTGACATAAACCATTTAACTAGCTAAAGTAATCTTAAAATTACACAATGTATCTTACGCTAAATATAACTTATTAGAAAATATAACTTATATAAAAAATAATTACATAAAGATATCTGTTACCAAATGAACATACTAATGTGTCTTATGTTGGCCATATAATCAACATAACACATATTAAGGTTATAACTATTAAGGTTATTATTGTTTACCTTTAATTATCTACATGTTAATTAAGATTATTGTTTACCTTTAATTATCTACATACTAATTAAGATTATTGTTTGCTGACATACGCACACTCTTACCGAAGTGTAGGTTAACAAATAAATTAAAAACATGTAACTTTTAAACATGAATTTATTAATAAGAGAATCCTTCATATTCCAGTGATAAGAAAATCACTTCGTATGAATAATTTCAAATACTTCTGTATTACATTTAGCAGATATATGTACATTGTAATTAAGCTTAAATAGTCTGAATTAACGATTTGAATTCAATCATAATTCACTTGATTCTTTTCTTTGCTCAAAGCAAAATATGTTTATTTAAGGAAGTAGCTTAACTATTTTTATTTAAACTAATAATTTTATATACTAATAATACATTTTAAGGTGACTTATAAAAATGATGATGCATTTTTAAATAATTTTTACTTCATCTTTAAATAATTTTTACCTAAAGATAAAAATATGTTGAATGCGATTATCTTAACTTATTTGCAATATGCAAATTCAGCGCAATTATTTTAATTTACTTTAATCTTGTTAAGACATTATTCTAAAAATAACTTTATGTTTATTAATATACATCAAAGATAATTGTAAGAATACTTAAGGAAATTTATAATGTTACATCCATATTTTACAATTACATAATTTTAATTTTATGTCGTTTAAAAAACTGGGTGGGAGGTATGTAATATGCAAGCACTGAACAACCATAAATTCATTTGAATTATATTCTTTTTAAATATGACAACACTAAAAGATAAAAGACGATCAGTCTGCCCTCTTTTGTTTGCAAAACAAAATCTTCATTCGCTTTCCTGCGTCTTGCTGAATCGGACGTGTTGTAGAATTTACTAGTAACTTGTTGATTCACATATTACAATCGCTCCCAGTTATTAAATTTACCTTCTGAACTTTGTACGCGTTGAGAAATAAATCAATCAAATGGTGACCCTTCTTTTATTAATATCTCCGCGACAAACTTTAACGAAAGCGCTTGGTAAGTATTGGTAAGTATACACAATACCGCGCACACAGTCAGACGCGTGTAATAACTAAAATAACCACATACGTTAAACTATTAAATGTCAGACTATGAGTATAATATTATATTTTCAATCATTTTGCAGCCCCTGTTTCATCAATAGACCTGATTCATTTCCACTATTTTCGTTGTTAGTAGAAATAGGTATTGGTTTACATAAAAATATATATTTAGCACATTCAAATATTTTTTACTTCTGGTAACACGGTAAAATTAAAATTGAATGTGTAGTTTAGCACTCCGGAGAAAATGCAGCCTACAAATAAAATAATTAAAATCAGTAAAAATAAAAAAAAAGTCAACAATAGTAAATAGTTCAGAACTAAATGTTTGTTTTTCTCATTTTTTGTTCAGGGTTTTTTATCCAGTTAAGATCTTTTCCCTAAAGACTCATGGAATGTAATATTAAACTCAGTCAAGTAAATAAAACCATCAGATGGTGATAGTAATAAGGCCAAAGTGCCGCAGTACTAGTTAGTTGCTATAAACCCCAGCTAGTTAGAGGATTACGAAAGAATCCGTAAAATCAAAAAAAAAAAATATATATATATAATTCAGCTTTTATTTTTAACTAGAAGCGCAAGTAGGACGGTACTTACACACCTGCCTGAGATTAACAAATAAAATTTAACCGGCATTGTATTATACCATTGTAGCATTTGAATATATTTACCTGGATTGACATAACTTATTTACAAAAACATTGTACCTCCCTTACCTTAATAGTTTTGTAACTGATTATCATATCGCCACATTTATTAGTGGATTAACAAAGTTTTTTTTATACAACATTAAATGAGAAAAAATTGCTAAAATAGTATAAATTTGAAAATTTGGAGATACACTCTGTATTCATATTAAAAAAAACGCTATAAAATATTTGTTTTCTTATAAAATAAAATAAAATAAAAGTTATAGTACAATTTATTTTGGACTGCTTTTGTTTAAAGTAATAAAAATTCTAATGGTTTTCCAATCCTGCTGAGCTTGAATTCTGCCTCAACACCGTCAAATGCACAACTACGCTCTTCCCAATGCAACTCTCGATGAAGTAACGATTTAATTTACGATCTATTCAAGTGGATGAAGCTCAAACGTTATTTTTCAACATATTTTTAACACATACCTGTGTAAGTAAAATACAAAATGTTGGTTTATGAATTACAGTATGTAAAACACCTAATGTGTATTCATAATAAATACAATAATTCGTCCAGGTTAAATTAACTTTGAACGTTTTTGCTATGATATCATTTTATTTTCAATGAAAGCGAGCGGGAATCCTTGGGATGATAGCAATAAGAAATGCTTGGGAACAGGCGAACAGACAAAAAACTTGGCCGATCGGTGCCTCAGATTGATCAATCAAAAAGTGGGAAAGAAACGCCGTTAAATTCAATCGGAGATCAAAGTTAGGATTTGCAAATAAATCGAAAATTTAGCCATGCACCCCAAACATAAATATTAACGACAAAAAAAAATTACAACTCATTGTTTTATTTTCATTTGATACTTGGTGCATTTTTTTTAAATTTATAATTATCATACGGGTATTGGTTCCCCTAGTTTTTTTTTAATGTTAAAAGGTGGCGTCATCATCTCAATTTGTGAAAAAAACTGACTCACAGATTTTACCAATTAATTATCTATGACATCGTTCAATCATATTAGAAAATTTTATTGTAATATGTATGTTGTTTTAGATGAATAGATAAATGTAGGTACCTATGTTTTACGTCAATGCGTGTAAACATGGATAATCCCTGTATATATAAAAATCAATGTAAGTTTGTAACTTTGTTTGTCATCGATTTTTTGTCACTGAAAATAGCACAGTTTTTTTTATTAGTGCCGGAAAGGTTTAGAAAGTAGTTTGCATTAAATCCAATATGTAAAACTGTTGCTAAAACGTTTTAAAATTAGTATGAAAAACATTGAACCCGCCATGTTTTATTTAGGTTAGTCCATAGATATAACACTCTGGTTAGCCACAAAATATATATTCAAAAGGAGATTTTTTTTTGGGTAAAATATTATCAAAATGGAAAATATGACTAGGTACCTACTTAAGAACTTTATGATTTAGATACTCGTATATTTTGAAAAAATAAAAGTTTGGAATGAAATAAATAAAATATTCAAATACTTTAGATGTCAAATCAATGGCACCCTAGTGACAAGCAAGAATTCACAACTTCATAACTATATTCCAAATCCCGAGCAAGGCCGGGTACACATCAGCTAGTATATAATATAACCAATTGCTTAGACTGGTGGAGCTGTGGGTGATGTGTATATCTTTAATTGTATGAATACCTTAAATAAAAAGGTATCTACATCCTTAGCATCTTGTGGAAAAAATGCAGTCTAAATTCATAATTATGGATCTTATCGATAAGTCGTTGATAACTTTGATTGTTGACAAAGATACATGTTCGAACAAGACAATAATTTCATCACCGCCTTTACACATGCAGTCTTCAAATTGCATTAATTAAAATTTAGTCTTATCATTAGTTTTATAGCATTTTGAAAACTGACATAGTTTCTCGAGATATATCAGGGTTCTATACATAGATAGGTTTTATAGGTACACAGGCGCATATCCACTTAACTCCCAAGACTAGTAGTTATACATTTTTACATACTAAACACATTTAAACGCAATGAAAGCTATAGGTATCAATGTTTAACAAGTCGGTTGTAAAACAACTTGGCTGCAAAAATTCAATTTCATGTGGTAGTTATAAATGATATTTAGGTACTTAGATTTACCATTATTCGATATTTCAATGCATGTGTAGCATTTAATTGTAGATATTAATTATTTTGGTACAACATAATGTTATTAGGTACTATGGAAACATAAAGCTACTGACTTTGTCTTTGAAATGTGTTCTTCACATTTAAATGTTTTCACATATCCCGTTTGAGAGTTCGTTTTAAAAAAACAAAGCAAAAGATCATAAGATTTTTTTCATTTAAATTTTTTATTTGAATTTGATTTCATTTTTTATTTGAATTTGATTTCATTTTTTATTTGAATTTGATTTCATTTTTTATTTGAAATTGATTTCATTTTTTATTTATCTAACATATAATATACGGTTATTTCAATACATACAATTACAGAAATACAAAAAAATTGCCTTTCCGTGTAAGAATTAAATTCTAAAAAAACAATTATATTATTATCTTAGAATATGATGTAGAATCGTTTCCTTTTGGAAAGTAAGTACCAATAATTCCTGAACATTGTTTGGTAAAAGTAAAACATATTCACTTGGACCATTGTGTTTTTTAAAACTCAATTACTTTTATTCATGAGTAATCTTTGTGTTGCCATTGAAAACCTTTTAGACGATCGGAACGCCCTCAATTTTTGTCTGCTTTTTAATGTCAGATTGTAGATTCAATGTAGCCAGTAGAGGTACAATAAAATAACTATTACTTTTTTGTGGTGGTAAATTAATAAAAACTGGAGGTTAGCCTTTTAGAACCCTATAAGCATCCTTGATGTGATCTCATCACAAAACGGTGCTATATAAAGCTAACCGTTTATAATAATTATCCTGCACAGGAAACTTTTAATTGGTTTACTTATTAAGATTTATTAGACGTTCATACATTTTGTACAACAAATAGAATATCGATTTATTTCCCTCCAATTTTAAGTAGCTACCCACCCTCTACATATTATTCAGAATTTGTTGACGAGGAAAGCGTTAGACACAGTCTGACACTCTATAGTAGACACAAATATAAGGGCGCTGGAATCGCTTTAAATGATTTAAATGACAACACCAAGATGGCTCATAGGAAGATTAAAAGTAAGTTTAAAAAAGCACAATGGTCCAAGTGGATGTTTTTTACTTTCACCAAACGGTATCCAGAAATTTGTGATACTCTCCTAAATGAGATGATTCTGCATCACATTTGAAGACAATTTTATGTTTAAACTTTTTTTATTATTTAACGCCTTGCAAGGAATATATTTAGAGGGAAAATGCAATTTTTGTTTTTCTATGAAGATAAATAAATGAAAAAAGTGAATTCACAGATCAAAAGTATAAATATAAAAAAAGTAATTATGATGTTTTGCATTGTTTCTTTAAAATTCTAAATTCAAATGTGAAAAAAAATGAATTTGAGGAACATAATTTCTAAGACAGATATCAGCTTGATATGCCCATAGTAATGCAAAAAAAAAATAGTTCCACTATATTAGATGTCTACATTTTATTGCCAAGCTATACGCAGCTAGAATTTTATTTATGTTTCTGTAGGTAGGTATTATTCATAATAAATAATAACATTGACAAAACATATGACTTTGAAAATTTATACCAATTTATTACACTGTGGCTACTTACCGGCACCTACTTACCGACCGTATGATAATCGCTAATTGAAAAGATTCTATATGCAGAAAACAAAAAAACTTAAGAAACATTAGAAAATCGGCAAGATTATATAAACCTCGAATTACTTTGAGTAAAACATTATCTTCCCATGTAACCCGAATAATTATAAGATTATATCATATATAATACGTGATCAATAATTGTAATAATTGAAGAATTTATAATAAATATTATACCACTACCTTCAATGGGTTTCCTTAATTTAATAATTTAGAGATTGTGATCAAGAATATTATTTGTGTAATGCTACTAACAGGAATCAAAAATTTCCTATAATATATTACCTGCAGTTGGTTAACCCGTTTCGTACACATTCGATCCTTTTTTTAAGACCGGTATACCTAATACTAATTCAGATCAAATAGATAGGTAGGCAGGTAGCAGTGGCATGCAGTCCATAAAGGATTAAAATCTGTGCCTGTCCTAAGAAAAACGAACCACTGAAATAAATATAAAGAAAATAGAAAAATAAAGAGTTGAGACAGATTTCTGTCGCTATTCATTTATTCAGTTGGTCACAACAATCGGCGGAAGCTGATTTGAAGAGTATACACTAGAAGAGCCTTCCACGTGGGTTTAAATGGGAGCCGGTGTGCTTTTTTTTACGCTGCCTACATTGTATATTGCTATTCCATTTGATCGACATGAAATGATTATGATTTTTTTAAATTATAAATTAAAGCCCGTATATATGGATTTTTGGATCACGAAACACGCCAACATCGCATTTCCGGTGTGCTTCTTTATTTATGCCATTTTCAAATATTTAATGCAGAGTTCAGATCCGAACTTTAAAAAATACACACAACCCACCCTTGATCATAGAGTAATGCACGCCACTGGTAGGTATCTATAAATATATATTTTATTTGCAATCGCAAGAACTAACGAACTAACAGATTACATTGATTTGTAGATTTTTTGTATCCTCAATATGCGACATTTCCACGGCTTAGAAAATTGTGGCGACCTGTATGAACCGTCATACTTGTATTTATGAGTTCCAAATTTTATTTTTTATTTTACTACTTAGGTAGGTACTATCAGAGAAATTAATGTTTCCATGATTTAAAACCAAGCAAAGGTGATGAGGAATAATTATAATCTTTGCTAGAGAAGAAGGTTAAATCCAGTATGAAAATAAGTTTTCCCATACGTGGGAAGGGTACAGAGTTACCTACCGATTTATTATTCTGTAAGTAAATCAGTTTTTAAAAAAGGTAGATTTTCCAAGCGTCGGTAAATTACCCAATCGAAAATATCAGTATGTTCTCAATAACGAATCTACTTTTACCGATAGTATCGTATGTCGGTTGTACGTAGACGTTATCTGTAACGTGATGCGTTTGCCGACGGAAAACGAAGCAAAGAAAAGTATCCTTTTCAGGGATATAAGGGAAGCTACAATTTACCCAGCATTTAACCCTTCAAATTCAGTCTATGGTTTTTTTTTTATAAACTATGAGATTCAATTTAAATTTAGAACTGAAATAATATCAACAAAACGCAAGTAAATAAATTATATATTTTCGTTGGGAGCAATTACTTTGTGGCTTGACATATTTATTAAATCAAATAAACACTTTGTTTTAAACCACAAAATTATTTTTAAATCATTACCAACCAGTTTCGATTATCCCAAGCCTCGTCAAGGTAAAATTTTACACTTAAAATTTTTAAATGAGTGTTTGTTTTATTAAATAAATAAATTCTACTTTTCAGGGCTACGAAGGAAGAAATGACTCTTTCGCTGTTATTAAAGTCTCCAAAAGACGTATTAAGGGGCCTTTTTAAGGAGTCGGGGAGAAGACTCAGGAACAATCACGAATCATAACAATTAGGTATCTAAATACAAAACAATGCACGATACAATAAAAACACTGAAAAATTTCATCAGCTTCGTAATTATAGAGGCTCAACTAAATTGATATTATTTAATGTTTCCCTTGGGGTCTTTTTATGGGGTCCGGGTGAAGACTTACCACCACTCATGCAATAAAACAATAAGGTAAGTACCTACCTGCAAAAGTGAGTGCCAAACAATACACGATAGAATAATATTGCTATAAAATTTGCGGGAGCTTCGTATTCTATGTATTTAGTTGATTGTATTTACCGTTTCCCTTGGGGGTGACCACCCTGAAGGCGCTTGAGCCCGGGGGGCGCGGGGAGCCTCCGCGGCCGATCAGGGCGGGGGCGGGGGCCCTCGGGGGCTCCCGCCCTTTCATTCCCAGCGAGAAGTCCAGCGGCATGGGCGGCATCGCACTCACTTCCATCGTCATACTGAACGCTTCAATTATGATAACTGACAACCAACAACAAATGTCATATTAAATACACTGGCTTCTTGTGGAAATTCAACGTCTTTTGAACTGGGTAGGTACCGGAATGTTTGATAAAACACTGTTATAATATCAAAACATCACTTTTTTTATGGAATTATATTTTTGTTTACACAATATGGAATGTTGTTTTTCACTGTTTTGTTTATGTTTGACTGTTTGTTTATTGCTAGGGAAACATCAATGGTTTTATGTATGTTTAAGTACGTTTTAAACTTTTATTGCTTTATTATGATCCTTCCATCTTGTATCAGCTGTTGGAAGGAGTGCATTTTTCGAACACCGCCATCTACGCACATTTTTGTAAAGGCCTCTTTTTTAATTTGATTCGGATAAGAAATATACTTTAGGGCCTGGTTTGTGAGGATGACTGTCGCGGCGATCGTGCGGTGTCAGTTGGTCCTTCAATCGGCGATAGGACTTTAGTACTGGCTGGGAGCACGCGGGCAAGTGGCGATACTTTGACAGTACTCCATAGAATAGGTCCTATTCGGGCTCCCCCCAATGTCGCTAAGGTACACTTTGCTTGATGTTCTCTGAGCAATGTAGCCCATAGCTGCATGAGCGGGGAATATTTTTCTGATAAGATACTAGTGAGGGAGGGGCTTAGGGTAACTCCGCCCATAGATTGTCAGTTGTTTTGTCCATTATGCTTTTTGATATGACAATTATTTTTATTTGAATGAATAACTCAATGGAAACTAATTAATGAAAACTTGTGTGTCAATTGGTACTATAACCAATTTAATTTATAAATGTTTTATAGTGTATTAAAAAAATACCTACCCACCACCGGCGTAGGTGGTGGGTAGGTACTTATTAAAAATACAAGCAATTTTTTTTTTAAATCACCCTTTTTTCTTAAAATTTATACGTAGGTATATAAAAAAGATTCTTACTGTCACATATTAAATAAAGCAATTTAATTTCCTCAATAATATTTTATGTGTTATTATTCCAAAGGTATATTAGTTGAACAATATCCAATAATAAATGGATTATTTCTATAGCGCTGTTTTCGTGAGAAAATCACCTCATGGGTGTGCTTTGGTCAAAAGATCCAAGGTCAAAAAAAAAATGACCTAACTATGCAAGTACAAAAAAATGCATTTTTAATAAAATCTCGTTTGTAAAAAATAAATACCAATATCATGATTACATCAAATTTGACCAAATTCGACCCAAAATTTGAAAAAAAAAATTATTCATTATGTATTTTTTTTTTTAAATGGTGTTAAATAGGTACCTAATGCATAATGGTAACTGAATTTAGATGTTATATTATGGTTAAAATAATCAATAATTTGTGATGAAAATTTATTGTTTTTATATCGGTAAATTTATCTCATCACCTCGTCATGTTGAAGTGTCATATTGTAAAACGTATCACGAAATATACCCGCCCCTTTTCAGGCATCTCTCTGGCACGTATGACTGTGTCTCTTTCCCTCCTGTAATCCACCCGAACAAAAGCCACTTGTGGGGCGGAGCGAGAGAAAAGCGTGCGGGCTCTTTCACACGGAGTTAACTTGCAATCAAAGTGAATTTTCCCATGCAGTTTTAATAAATTATTGATTTTCAACTACGGTTGGAAAATTTAATTACCAGAGGAAAATCACGTGAATATTACATTATAGTATATAAAACTTGAAAACTTACTTCCATTAGATACGTAGATAGAGAATATGCAAGTACCTGCATTTTTTGTGCAAAATACATGATCATCTTAATATATTTTTAAAAAATGTAGGTAAGCTGATATCTACCTAAGCGTGGGTAGATTTAATAGAAACATAAAAAACTCTAACATTGGGCTCTGGCCTTATGAATTTTGCGTCGTTTTTTTTGTCTGTAATTTCCAGGTCAATGCAATTATACGACATCGTTTCCACCATGAGCAACGGAGCAAATGAATTACAGTTTATCGAATTAATTATAAAATATTTAAGACCAGGCACCATAATTGTTTGTTTCATATTTTATAAATGTTTGACAGAAAAAGTTTCGAATATGAATGAAGCCGGGAAATTAAAAAAAAATACCTCAGTTAATAAAATTCAAAATGTCAGTTTCGACACCAAACTAACCGAATGGCAAATTAACTGAAATAAAACACAAAAACATAATTATTATATTTTATTCAACTTTTATATGGAGATACGTAGGTAATAACATTTTTTATAACCAATAGACAATCATTTTAAAGATCGCGTGTTTGAATGTATTTGTGCCCACCGATAGTATTGCGAGTAAGCGTCAAACTGGTGAAATCTACTTTGGAACGATAGTATTTGGATAATGGGTGCGCAGCGACGTTTGTCATAATCTTCGAACATTGTCGTTGTAATTTAATTAAGTCGAGGTAGTTAAAAGTTTATCACGGTAAAATATGGCTGTGATTTTTAAAGTAAAGAATAAAATGTAGTCGTGGTGAATAGTCAAATAAATTATTTTTTTTATAATCTTTATACATACTTTAAATTGGGGAAAAAATGAGTCCACTTCACAGCAGAGTTATTTGGCAAATCAACTGGCATTTCTATAGGATCTGTTCGGAGAATAGTGTCAGAATATTTTTTTTTCCGTAAGGATAAAAATAATTTAGTTAATAAGAAATTAATAAGAATTAACTTGTAAACCACTGTTTTTAGTATATAAATATCAACATGTTTCGAAAGAGAAGCTTTCCTAATCAGGATACACAGTATACTAAAAAATAATAATTACAAGATAAACATAGAAAATAATAATGTAAGATTGTACAAATTACAAACATAATCTAAAATTAACAATAAGTGAAGAAAGAAGGTAAGCAATTAATTAAAAATGTAAAAAAATTAAGAAATATTAAATAATAAAAAAATATTAGAAATTAAAAAATTAGTTATTTTTATTATTAATGTAAATAAAATAAAGAGAATAATAGGCCATAAAGAATAAAGTAATAATAGTTATTATTATAAAAAAAATATCTTAATAATTTTCTAAATATGGTTATTAATGTGAAAATAAATATAAGAGGTTTGATTATTAATAACACTAAATTGACTATCAACATGTTTATCAGCAATTAAGTAATTCTAATTAATTTAATAATAATAAAGCCACAAAATAAATCTATTGAAGAAAAGTTAGTTAACAGTTTTAGTCAGTATACTTATGCAGTGGAGTGCATTGATCTTCGACCAAAGTAAGGCGTCCAGGTGTGTAGTTTTTCAAGTTGGGATATGAATTTATTGTGCATTGAATATTTGTAAACGGCCATCTTATTATCAACTTTTACCGATTGTTGTGGTCAACTGAATAAATGACCTTATAATTTCCTTACCAAATTCAAAGAAAAAGTATTTATGTATTTATTTATTCTTAAATTTAAAAACAAAATAAAAATATTATCCACTCACCTCACTAGGACAGTCCTGAGTTGAGATGAGCTGCTTTACAATTTTAGTGAAACGTTGAATTATTAATTTTGTCTTTTAAATTACACCAAATTTATTCAGACTATAAACAACTATAAAATCTACAGTAAATTTTTAAGTTGGGCCGTACATTTATAGATTACAACAATAATAATTTCATTGTAACCCAGATAACTATCATAAAGGATCTGTGTTCCAATTAGCCACAATCGTAGCGTGACCATATTTTTGTTAACAAGAAGTAGTGAGTAAATAATAATAGGTAAATAATAATAAGTAAATAAAATTATTTTTAATTATTATTTATTTTTATTGAGATTTAAGAACCTCATCGTAATATTTAATCATTGAAGAAGATAATATTAACATAACCTAAATGAAAGATGAAACCGGATAAAAGGACAGAAATCCGGATCTGTCCTTTTATCCGGTTTCATCTTTCATTTAGGTTATGTTAATATTATCTTCTTCAATGATTAAATAAAATTATGTTAATAGTCATAAGTAAATTATAATAGGTAGGTGAAAAAAAAGTAAATAGTAATAAGTAAGTATTAATAAGTCAATAGTAATAAATACGTAATAATAATGATAATATCGAGCATACATAAGGTTTGAACACTGATTACAAAATAAGGGATAAGATGGATAAAGCGAAATCTCCAGTCTCAGCTAACATAGACTTTTTGACCATTTTTTAAGAATAAATTTATCTAGTCTATAGTTTTAACGTTGTCACTAAGCCTATTATATAACAAAGTAGCTTTACAAGAAAAACTCCTTTGTTCAAATGTTATTCTGTTATTTGCCGGCTGATAGATTAGAGAAGAACCCATCGGTTCCTATCTAAATTAGAACCATATATATCTAAACATGCTGTCTTTTAAACAAATTATATACGTAAATGTAATAGTTTTTCTCTTTTAAATGTTTAACGCCCAACAATTATGAATTCTTGAGAAAAATTAACAAACATTAACACAGTTATAACCATTCTACAAGAAGAAGAAATGAAATAAGACTTCCCTTTCGAAAGAAAACAAAATCGCAAAACTCAATACTATATAAAACCATGAAGATCTTCCAAGAAATACCGGCCAATAAAAAAGAAGAGGAACATGTTTTGAAATTTAAGAAGGAAGTGACGAAATACGTAAAGTGCAATTTTTAGTGTCGTAATTTTTTAAGTTTGATTTGTAATTCTTAATTTGTAATTGTGACTGAAATTGTAAAAATGTTTATGTGTCGATATTATGTTCATATTAGAATACATGTAACCAATGTGCATGTGGTATATTTTAAGTTAAATAAACAAAAAAATAAATATAGATGTCTGTAATTTAATTATATTTACGAAGAATTAATTTATTTTACCTGATAATTGTATGAGACACCGAAATGTACCTAAAATTTCATTTACACAATACTACTACCTACATACTTATCGGCATATTCCCAAGATTCTTCAATAAAATAACTGAAGAAATCAAAAGCATTAATGATGAAATATCTATTTTAATTTCGGTCACAATGATTATTACAGCTTGTTAATGCTTACATATCTTCCTCGAACGTAGCTTTACTTCATACTGTATTCTATTTCTTGGACTATATTTACAACAAAACTTAATTTGGTATGTTTTCCACAAACACCCCACTCGTAGGTTAACCTACCAAAAACAATTTCAATCATTAATTTTTTTTTTTTTAGTTGAAATGGATTTAGAAAAATATTCCGCGTTATAATTTGGTTCAGAAATAAATTAAAAATTATGACTAATGTAAAAAGTATATGTGAATTATAATTAGGTGTGTAGGTCACATTGTAATTAGATTTAGTAATCCATATTAATTATTCAATAAGTTGGTAAATACTAAAAATAATTCACTTGCGATTTAAAAACGTCAAAAACAAAATTTTATCTCGACCCTTTGTAAAACAAATTAAAATAAGCTTCGTAGCACAGGCTCACAAATCCGTAGTAGTTACATCCACATCTACCTCTCCGCGTAGCAGCTGTTTGGCCCGCCGTAGATTCTTTCATACAAAGGTTCGTAGCAGCGGCGTAGAGGGCATCATCTGAATTTTCATCCTAATAAAATCTATAAAAAATTGTTCATATCTGCGGGTTGTGTAATTGCAGTTGCCTTTGAGCTTTGTAGGGGTTGACGTCTGGTTAGCACACAGCCGTCGCGGAATCAATTCTCTGCCAGGCGACATTTTCAGCTTATAATTATGGAAGTAAGGAGAATTCAAATATTCTCAGGTTATTCTTAACTTGGGAAAATATGACTTAAATTTAAAAAAACTATTTAGACGGCATACTTTTACAAACGTTTGAATTGTGAATTATGTCTCTGAATTTCTTCGAATTGTGATGATTTTCTTAGTTTTATTTCTCTACTCGGAGTCGAATAGTTGTAAAATAAAAAAACGTTATTAAATATTATTATCCTACACCTTACCTTTAGTTCATAAACCTCTGAGATGCTCTCATCGGGGAATCTCATCACAGTTCTGATTCCAATATTGAAACATACAGGCCGCAAAAAAAATGGCTTCTCCTTCTTATTGATAAGTGATTCATAATATTTCCCTTGAAATATGTGTAAACTATAAGAAGTGTGTGGAACTATTCTTCAACTATAACTGTTATTATATTATTTTCTATTTTACTTTACAAACCACTGCATACTTACATTATTATGTTATACATGTATTTTAGTTATAGTTAAATTTAATTAAAATAAATATTTTACTATTATTATATATGGTGTACTCTTCAGGTCCCGCGAGGAATATTAAAAAAACCTATACAATACGTATTATTGATATTAATATTTATTATTTTTTTATAAGGTGTGAGTTCAATATGGATTATGCACGCCTATGCCCGGCACGCGGCATCATAATATCATGGCGTTTTCCATTTTTCATCCGTAATCCCACCTTAATCCACCTGGAAAAATCCCATTCACTGAAGCGATTTCCCTCCAGCCCTTACAATGATTACCATACAAAAGGTTTTTATGAAATAAGCCCGGGAAACGAATAAAAATCATCCCTCCCGTATGCCCTTTGTGACGCGGACAGCTGAAATCATGCGTGCTTTAATATTAAAGTAATTAAAAACACATTAAAAATTTACATATTTTGTTATTTTTATTAGCGTTTTGTATAAACAAATTGTTTTGCTGTAAAAAATGTTGTAAATTTTGCTGTAGGTACCGAATGTTATTTTAATTTAAATCGTTGTTTTGAGGCTTTTGAACACATTAGGATAAAAAATAATTTTAACGACAAACATGGAGGTGCAACGTAATTTTTTTATTCTGTTCATCTCTTTTGAAGAACGAAATAGGATTTTTTTTCGTATTCTAGAATTTATTTATAAAATTATACAGTTGGTACATGTTCAGGCCATGTTTTTTGTGAGACATTCCTGCAATCATCTATCATCTAATTATATTTCTTAATTAAACTCGTAGATTTATATCTTTAGGAGTTTTTCTACTTACGCAGTTTAACACGTATTCATTTAAGATGACGAAATATTAAAACGAGATGTTATAAATATTTGTATAATCTTAATCAAAGTAAAGACCAATAAAACACAAAACGGGATTATTTTTTTCAATGTTGATTCAAAATATTATCTCAAAAGTGTTATTTTTACATTAGCAATATTATCAATTATCAACTTTAATATACCCTGGCAAACAGGCAGACGCATTAAAGCCTGGCAATTTTTCATACCTTTATCAATAAGGGGTAATATAAAACCACCAAATTTAGCACGGGCTATATAAATTGTTGGTTTACTGATTGTACAATGATGTATTTACGATAGCAATTTGATTTAGTGTTTTCATAAAAGCACCGATCGGGGAATTGCCAACATTGTTCTTTATTGCACTTGTATAATGCGACATTGTCAAAAATTATTACGACACCTAAATCACACACGCCGTGTGGACGTGTTTATTAATCTTACTGGATGTTCCCGTGCCCCGGGACAATTATTACACCAATGAATTTATGCACAATAAAAAAAAATGTACTAGCGAGAAAACTGCAATTCACTTTTCTTTGTTTGCCGTTAAATATTTGAAAATGGATAAAATCTTTGATGGTAAAAATCTTTATACATTCGTCTTATACATGTGGATATAAAATACAGTAGAAACCTTGAAAATGTGTTTCTGTTTATCAAAACATCGGTGCAATATAAAAAAAAAATGTTTTGCACTAAAAAAGGAACATTCTTTTAGATGTTAAATGAATAACATAGGTTTACCTAATATATTAGATTTAATAAAACATATATGTATTCTATTTTCGAAACGTTGGCTATAGGAGGAGGAAGCGCAACACGGCTTAATATCCCAAAAACTAATTAACCACCATGCCGTTTTACCGCAGGGGTAGGCAGAGAGGACGGACCGCCAAACAATTCGAACATGACAAACAATTCCTGCTTCATTCACATTCATACATCGTCTCGTACATTCTCTTCTGTTATTCTGACTTCTGACATGGCCCAAATCAAGTTATATATCTCAATTCTCGTAGACCTCCAAAAAGCCTTCTACACCGTGAGTTATCAAATATTGATTAAAAAATAGAAAAAAAAACAGGTGTAACTAACTGGTCCTGCTCTAAAATTCATCAAATCTTACCCAAACAAGAGAAAACAATATTTTAGCATAGAAGATAAAACCAGTCAACTCAACAGCATAAACAATGGAGTTCCTCAAGGTTCCATACTGGGGCCATTTTTATTCCATATATACATAAATGATATATGTCAATTAAATCTAAATGTTGAAATATTCTTGTGCGCAGATGACACTGCAATATTTCACTTTGGCAAAAATCTGGAAATTTTATTAGAAAAATCTCAACTGGATCGCAATATAATAAACAATTGGCTAATTAAAAATATATTAACAACTAATGTTAAAACAAACTGGTTAAATTATTTTAGGTTCAACAAAAAGAAAAACGCTGATTCATGAACCATTACAAATAAAAGAAAGAAACCTACGCATTTTAGATAGTGAAAAATGGTTCCATGACAGTTGATCCCCCGACAGTTGGCCCTCCGACAGTTGTTCCCCCGAGAGTTGATCCTCCCGACAGTTGATCCCTCGGACAGTTGATCCCTGCGATAGTAGGTCCGCTAAATGATAATTTCTGCTGTACGTCCTCATTTGTAAAGTAAGTGTGCAGAGAGGATATGCGGCCGTATAACAAAAGTCGATATACTTATATATGCAGTCGGCTCTGGGAAAAACGCTATAGGTTCCTACTTGCATATAACATATCATATATTGTCGCCGCGTATTTTGTATTTGTATAATATAACCCGTCAACTGGGGCCAACTGTCGGGGGGTCAATTGTCGAGGAATCACCTATCGGGTTATCGTGAAAAATACCTGGTCCTGTGCATTGATAAACCCTTGTCCTTTAAGTAATATATACAAAATCTATGTGAAAAAAAAATCCAGCTACTGGTGTATTTGGTAGAATTGCTCATCTTCTACCAGCACAAGTAAAGATGGGACTATACTTTAGTTTAATCCAGTCCCACCTAAATTACCTAATGGAAATTGGAGAAACGAACACATACTTGAACGAATTACAAATAATACAGAATAAAGTCATAAAAAAAAACTTTTAATTATAACCCAGAAACCCCACAAAAAAATTTTATATCAAGAATTGAACTTGCTGAAAATCAAAAAAAAAACAGTACGAATATAATATATTATTAATCTACAAAATACAAAGTGGACTTATACACACGAACACAGCATTTATGAAAATACTACACAAGACAACACAATAAATTGTACACGAATGCTGTTAAGAGTGAAATTGGTAAAAGAAGCATAGGCCATGAGGGTGTAGGTATATATAAAATCTCCTTCCCTGAAAACGGCGAATCGAATAAAACATTAAAAAAAACTGTTCAATCTCTAAATAAGAGAGCAAAATAACAATGCATAACATGTAAATTGGAATAATATGTAAGATTGAAATAATATGTAAGATATATAAATAATAAAATGTAATGTGATAAGCATTAAAATAAGATAATAATAATGTGTATGTATTTAGTTAAGTAATATAATATGTATCTATTTAGTTAAGTAATATAATATGTATGTAGTTAAGTAATATAATATGTATGTATTTAGTTAAGTAATATAATATGTATGTATTTAGTTAAGTAATAAAATATGTAAGTAGTTAAGTCATATATTCTATTGATGTATTTAGTTAAGTAATATAATATGTATGTAGTTAAGTAATATTCTATTGATGTATTTAGTTAAGTTATATAATATATATGTATTTAGTTAAGTAATATAATATATACGTATTTAGTTAAGTAATATAATATGTATGTAGTTAAGTAAAAAAAGTTTAATAATTATGTATTTTAACTTAATAAATTTAAAAAATAATAATAACAAGTATTTGATTCACTTGATCGTGCCATGTCTTTCTAGGGCGTCCCCGACTTCTTCTTCCATTTACATTCACGTCATATATTCTCCTTACACTCCTTTCTTCGTTCATTCGCTTTACATTCCCAAACCATCTAAGCGTTCCTTTCTTAATCTTACTCATCACGCTCACATCGCATTCTTTGCGAATCTCAACATTTTTTACATGATCATACATAGTTTTAGCGCACATTCGCCTCAGAGATCTCATTTCTACAGCATTTTAGTCTCTGCCTCACTGCCATACATCAGGTTTGGTATCATTACTTCATTGTGAACTGCTAGCTTTGCTTCTTTAGATACATTTTTGTTAGCGCCAACCGCGTTTAGTCCTACGTTAATGGAGTTTCCTGCATTCACCTTTCTTTCAATATCCCTATCAGTCCTTCCATCTCTCGTAAATATACTTCTCAAATATACAAACTCATCGACCTGCTCCAAGTATTTACCACTATATTGCAAATTGTTTTCGTACTCTTTCTTTCAAACACCATGACTTACGACTTCATCATTAGCTCATTCATACATACCTCGTTCTTAGATCTTCCATATTATTAGCAATCAGCACCGCACCATACAACAGGCAAGGCCCAAGCCCACCTCTTTCAATTCTTGCATACAATTATCAATGTATAGATTGAATAACTACGGTGACATTACGCATCCTTGCTGAACATGTTTTGTGATATCAAATCACCCGTAAAATCACTGTTTATCTTAACACATGCAACGCTTCCCTCGTACAGAGATGCGATTTCCTGTATAAGATTTGTATTCAGTCCATACTTGGACAATGCCTTCCATAACTTTTTTTCTATCAACTCGGTCATATGCTTTTTGTAGATCTACAAAGGCACGGAAAAGTTTCTGGTTTTTTCTCAAAAAATTCTGTCAGCATACACAATGAGAATATCGGATACATGCACCCGCTTCTACTCATGAAAGCACCTTGCACATCCCTTATTTTATCCTTTAATTCCATGCGTACCCTTTCAATCAATATGCTACCATACCGCTTTTCAACTGAACTTAGCAAGCTAATAGCCCTGTGATTTCCACATTCCATACGTGACCCCTTTTACCTTTGTATAGAGGCATGCTCTATGAAGGGCTGTCCCTTCTCCAATCTAACCCTTCTCTAAACGCTGGCTAAAAAGTTTGCGTAACCATGTGAGTATTATACGGCCACCTCCTTTCAAGTATTCAGCAGCAATATTGTCGAAACTAATAGCCTTATCATAATATTCTTCATATATCTCAAAAACTATTCAGGAAAACAAGTATTCTTACATATCCTTGACAGTGTAGATATACAGGTGTTTCTGTTGATGATGCAATACAACGGGGAGATAAACTTACATTTCTATAATATGTACTGGAATTCAAAGTTATGAAGTTTATTTCTCAAATATAATATAAAAAGATGATCGTAATTGTAAGAAGATCTTAACTACAAAGCAGGAGATGTTTTATGAAGCCGCAAAAACTCCTGAAAGGCATTCAATTGGTACAGTGAGACAAGACGTCTTTTTTTTCAAAATTTTAAATTACTCATTAAGAAGGAAATTGTTGAAATCTATTGAACCATAAAACAAATTTCTGGATGAAATCGAGTTTTAAAAACAGGATTTTTTTTTTTTTAAACCGTAAAATGAGTGAACCGTAAAGTACAAGCAAAACATTTTGAAGAGCGCACGTTTGAATGTTTTTGTGCCCACCGATAGTATCGCAAGAAAGCGTCAAACTTGTTCGCACTAGTTGGGAACCATAATATTTGGATACTGGGTGCCTAGCGACGTTTGTCATAATCTTAGAATATTGTCGTTGTAGTTTGAAATAGGTCGAGGTAGCTATGTTTCCGTCTGTAAAAATAGGTTGTGATTTTTAAAACGGTGTCAAAAATAAAATCTGGTCATACCATTACAATTTTAAACCAGCACAATCATTTGCCAAATCAATTGGCAATTATATAGAATCTGTTTGGAAACAGTGTCAAAAAATAAATGTTTTCCCGAAGGGCATGAAAAATAAAAACAAATTACATATAAAAATACTGTAATTTGTTAGATTATAGTTTTAGTCTGTGTAGGAATTAAAATAAAAATAAAATGAATAGTTATCGAAATGCCAAGGGTAAATAATAAAATAAAAAATATTCATCGAGTACACCACTACATAAGCAAGCAACTCTGTATTCTTATTTACCCCTAAATACCTAACTAACAAAAAATAGTTTTCAATATGATTTTGAATTCTAGACAGTGGTATATTGTGACAGATTTTTGTTTTACTTAAAACAAAAATCTTTTAACATTATATCCCATAATGAGGAACGCATTATCTGTTCGATAGAAACATTTTATCTTGACAGGCCGAATCCCACCGATTTTCCGAAAACGTACGGATTTACAAAAGATCTGCGCAAAACATTTTTGGGGAAAGGTATTTGGGAATGTAAGTAGGTACCACCTACCTTCTATAGAAATGCGAACAATCTCCATGATTGAGTGATGGACACCTAAATCCATTGAAAGTAATATTGGAATTCGTAACCATGAGAGGACAGGTAAAATTCGTGTTTTCAGGAAATTTTCCTCTGGACTGAATAGTAACAATCTCATGTATCGCTGATCTTTAAAATTTCTAGATTTTATTAAAAAAAAGGAGTTTTTTGTATTTCGACATTATGTCATTTATAAATCAAAACGATTATTTCAGCGACTTGGATCGCAATGTGGAACCTCCGATCACAACGCTCCTCTAAATCTATCTAGAATCTTTATCTTTAGATTAAGCAGTTATTATGAAAATAACGTATTTTTTTTACAGTAACGATTAAGTTTTTTTTTTCATAAGAAGGAATCACTTTGTGGTTTGACATCATTCCTCAATGCATAAAAAACATGTATATCCGAGACACCATCTAGTTTACAAACACATTCATTCGGGTAAAACCTTGCAATCATACAAAAAGATAGCAGCCAAAAATATGGGTATTATTTCGAGAGAATATTAGTAATTCTTAAATTGAGATATGATTTTTTTTTACATGAATACCGCACAAGAGTCTCAACTGCTCCCAACCGTCTGGAGCCAGTGAGACTATGGCATCCCCAATTGGGGAATGTTTTGAGGCTGAAGGTATTGGGGAGGGGATGGAGAAGTTGAAGAGGAAGGTGGGGAAATACCTGGCTATTCAGATCTAGTCATCGAACACGGCTAAAAGCCATTTAAAGCAACGTTTCAATTCTGAATGGTGGCCTTTCACCAGTGCGATACTGAGAGTATCTTCAAATATACTATATATAATTTTTATATGAATTAATTGTGAAACAGCACAAATTAATTAAATAAAATTTACTTGCGCACGCCGGGATTTGAACCCGCGCGGATTCGTAGTCGAGAGCCTTACCCCTCGACCATGGAGACTACGATATAATAAAAAAAATAGGATATGATAACAATGACGGAAATCAATAAGATCTCATTAGCTCAGTGGTTTGAGTGTTGTCCCAGTAAGATAGAAATTATGGTTTCGATTCCCAGATGCGATTTTTTGTGTTTCATTTAAGATTTGTTAGTATTATCTTCCCTAATTAAATATTACTCATAAGCTTGATTATGGTATTCCAATAAATTGAATATGCGGTTTTTAATATGGAATTCCCTTATAGCATTTATATTATATTTAATTGTATTGAAAAAAAGCTTCAATATTTTGAGAATTTTCTTCTTGTAATTGGCATTAAAACCAGTGCGTGGTAGAAACTACAATTATTTAGGAAGCAGGTACAATACATTAGATGAATAGGCGAAAGTACTTTTTCATTAAAATGTTGTAGGAATTTAAAAAATGGGAACAACTAAATGGAAATCACCCACAGACTTATTGCGGTGCTGACCGCTGGATTCTGCTACATCGTCAACGGTGTAATATTTGTAATATTTCCAGCCGTCGACGAAGTGTCGATATCTCCACCGAATCGTAGGGCGTAAGACCATAGGTAATAGAAAAAAAGCTAGATGGGCAATGAACCATTATTATTAGTAGATATAATACTGCGCCTACCAAAGTCTCGCCAAAGTCATCCACCCATTCTACTGCAAATCGCATCTACTAGATCGTTTCTATCTAGACACCAAACCCATACCCAACTCTCATTGGCTCCGTCGACAGTCGGCCCGCTTAATTGCCATATCTCTTTTTTTATTATTGAAAATGAATACATTTTAATTAATAAATGAATTAAAAATACTTTGTAATAACCACTTTTTAAAATATATATCAACATGTTTCGAAAGCGAATCTTTCCTTATCAGGAATATACAGAATACTAAAAAATAATAATCTCAAGTGTAGACAAATAATAAAAATAGAACACAATAATGTAAGAATAGACAAATTATAAACTTAAACAAAAATTGATTAATGTATTTAATCAAAAATGTTAATAAAAAATATTATAAAACATTGAATAACAAATTTATATTAGAAATTAAAAAAAAATTATTACTAATATTAATATGAAAATAATTTCATGAGGTAGCTATTAAAAAAATAATTGATTATATAGTTGACTATTAACAATTTTTCTAATTTTTAAATTTCAAATTTGTCTAATTGTCAACCGGTTGTATTTGTACGTGAAATTTGTAAACGTTTGTTCATATCAAAAGAACGATTTGTTTCCAAAATATGATGGCAAATTCAGAATAATAATAATTATTTAAAGAAACATAAAATTTTATTTAAATTTATAATTACTACACTTCTCTTCTAAGCAATGCTTTTGCAGAGAAGCGGAGTGTACGTGTTGCGTTTACATGTTTCCTAAGTGTTACAAGAAAATTATGTTTGAAATGGTTTACATGATAATGTTACAGTTGTTGGTGGTTTACATAATGGAAAGAAGAGGGTGCATAGCGACAAGTTTTGTTTTAGTAGTTATAATAAACATAACATAATGTATGTAAGTACAATGTGGCGTAGGATATTTACCATATAGCATAACAGTATAATCTTATAGGGGTATATGTGTGAGAATGTGGGTCTGTATAGTTTTAGTTTGCTTGTTATTCGGCGACTTATACGTTTATTTTGAAGTGTTTTTAATTGCATTTAAGAATTCGTTAGTATATTTTAGTTTACTAATGTTCAGGTAGTTTATTGAAAAAAAATAGTCCTTGATAGGTGTAATGGTTTTGTGCAAAGGTAGTATTGATTTTATATGGTGAGAATACGAATTTAAATATTGTGCGATTTTTGTGATGAATTAGTATTTTTGTTTTTCTTTTAGTATTTGAAGTATTGTTTTTTTTTTTTAATACGTCATTAATAGTAATTTTATGTAATAATCGCTAAGTTTTTTATTTGTTTCAATTGTCTATGGCGACACCGATGGTTTTTGGTTATATTTTCTAAGTAGTTATTGCTCAGGATTGCGCAAATTCACGACGATGTACCAGTATACACCGGAGCACGTACAGCCTCAGTGCTCCTCCCGAAGGGATGATCAGGTGCATCTTTGACCCTGGGGATTTTAGGAGTGCGTCCCAAATAATATGGTCTAGGGTTCTAAGCACTGTGGTCTAAGGCTCTGGTACTATCATTGACGTGCAGTCCATGCCTACCCCAAGAAAAACAAATCAGGAGGAAAGGAGAAAATTAAAAAAGTGCGAGAATTTCTGTTGCGGTTCAATTATTATTTATTTTGCCACAAAATTCAGCGGAATTTGATAATAAAATGGTATTTTTCCTTAGAATAAAGTATACAATGCTTTCCACGTAGATATAAATGGAAGCCGGTGTGCCTTTGACTTATTACCGATTGGTTGTTGCCCCGAGAGAGTCAATGAAAATACAGAAAATACAGCGCACAGTCTCTCTTACAGTGCCTGAATTGTATATTTGTCTATTTGATCAAAATGAAATGATTATAACTTTTTCACATTAGATATTTAATGCCCGAATAGACAGACTTTCGGATCACGCCCACATCGCATTTCTGGTATTCTTGTTTATTCTATGCCATTTTCAGATATTCGATGCGCAGCTCATACCAGAGCTTAAAAAAATACACACAGCCTACCCTTGGTCATAGAGTAATGAACGCCACTGGGTACTATGAAGATAAACACCATTCCCTAATACCGATTGTGGTAACCAGGAAACAAAGGAACAATAATATCATGAAAACTGCAAAAAATCATGTGCAATAAAAATTCTGTCAAATTGTCCCAAATCTAACATGAATCATCCACATGTAGGTTCATGAAAACCTCCAAAAAGAAAATACGAGTTTTGCGCACCAGGAACATTTTCTTTGGTTTTATTCACTTCCTTAAAGAACTTATGGCCATTCATTTGAAACCCAATTCCACTCAACAAAATCCCATTTCATCTCAATATCTTTTCAAAACATTTTGATAGATACGTTACGATTCGGCGCGGAATCCTTTCGCGGGCTTAGGCGCGATCCGCCGCGTCGGCACACCAATGGCCCAGGTGACGTCAATCACTAGCCAATCTCAATGATTGATCATCACTCGGTATCAATGCTATCAATGGCGGCGGGCTTTGTCGTGCCCGCCCCCCGCCCGTCAACTCCCCCCCCCGGCTGAATCGGATCAACGATAACCAAGTCATAGCTCTTGATTGAGCCGCATCGGCATTGGTATCGACAACTGGTTCATTATTACGCACTTATCAATTTTAGTCAAAGTAATAGCAATGAAACGTTTACTTGGAACGGTTTAGAGACTCGGTTTTACACGTAGAAAGAAATGCCAGGAGCCCAAATACCCAAAAAAAAACATCGAATGAACATGTGAATCAAAATCTTCAGTCGGTTCATTTCAGTGGTTGGAATAACAGAATATTATGCCTGAGCTATTGACTTTATTGCGTCAAGGAGTGTGTGCCAATATAGAGTTCTATCCTGCCTGCCTGTGCATGCGGGAAAAGACGCGATGGTGAGTTACTTATCAGATCTGCAAAGTCAGGTTAATGAATTAATTAATTGGGGCAATAATAGTCAAATTGGCTTGACAAATAACAGGCAACTCTACAACCGCACAAAGGCAAAATTCGTAATCGTTAAAATAATTTGTCGTAGATAGTCCCGAAAACAAAATAATTACTTTTTGTTGATTGGTTTTCTATTCTTTGTAGGTCAACAGTTTGGCTATTAGTATTGTGCCTTTAAAGAGTACCAAAAAGGTTGTCAATCTGATGTTTGTATTGAATACATAGACCTTAGTAAATATATATAGAATTCCATTTTGGGTATGTTATGATTTATATAATGAGCTTGATTAATTAAAGCATGAAGAAAAATACGGTAATTAAATATTAAAATGCAGCCAGTGTCTTTCACATCCTGCATTTGAAACCATGTAATGATGTAAATAATATGACTCGAAATTACATATATTTTTCGTCAGCTCGATTTTCGTCAGTCCGATTTTAAGAAGCGAGCATTAGAAGGTGGCAGGAAATAATTCATCTATTCTGTATATTAGTTTTAAAAAGTTCGATTTTGACTTGCGTTCTCCCACACCTCGCTCTGCAATGGGGTCCATTACCGCGTGAACCGTATTAATTGACGCTCGGAGTTCGTTTGTTTTTCAAAGCATTCGAATTTGCCGATTTGGTCGAATTTTTCATACGTCTCGCACTTCAGTGAGGTATATGAGTACATTTGTTTGGACTCTTAATTCGGCTTAGTTCGAGTTTCAATCTTAAAAATATTGGTCACACATTGTAAAACAACGTTAATATAATTCTGCATTATTGTTTATGTAAGTTTTCACTTAAAGTTGAAAGTTATCGCACTTGAAAAACTTTCCAGGTTTACTTTGTATTTACGTATTTGCCGTGATATTCGTATCAACAGTTGACATTTTTATTGCGCTGCCGAGCGGATTGAATGTGAACTAGTACATAAATATCGACTAAAATTTTTCTTATGACAACCATAATCTATTGTAGTTGTATTTTCAATCAATAGAGTCGCTGCCGTTTTTGTCTCCAAATTTGAATTTGATATTTTTACGGCTTAAGCCGCGTTCTCACCTCATCTATTCTATGCGATAGTATACACGATAGAAATAGAAGGCCAGTATTGAATCGATTTCAACATTTGTTCTATTCTATATTATAAGCCGGCAATAGAAGCGTGTTAATAGCAGTTGCTACAGTCAATAAAAATGAAGATTAAGTAATCCTTTTTTTCATTTTTCATATTAAATCTAATTACCTTTTGATTTATTTTTTAAACAGTTAATTAATAATACTTAATTTATTGTCGACAAGTTTATTTTGTGTAACTCCAATTTATTTAAAAAATTAATTTAAATCAAATTTAATAATGTCAAACTCTTTGAAAATGGCCTTAAACGCCGAAACAGCTGTCACAATAATAACAACTAAATATACTTGAAGAACTTAATAATAACATTATTAAATTTGATTTACATTAAATTTAAAAAAAAAATTAAATGGAGTTCTACGAATTAAACACAAAAACAATTAATAACTCCAATTTAATTTCGACTTTATTATTTAAATATTTTTTTATTATTAAAATCAACCTTTAAATAAATTGATACTCTAAAAAGATTAATAATATTTGTACGAAATTTTTCTGACAGATTTGCTGCAAATTAATTGAAGTATAATAGAAATAGAGTGAGTGTGATATTAAAGAAAGATTCGTTCTGATTCTATGAAATGGACAAGGACAAAAACAGAATTATTGCCCGCTATTCAATCGTGATTACCTACGTACGTACCTACGCCAACTTTCCATTTTGGAACTGAAGTAGGTAAGTGTTAAGAAAATTATGAAAAGCTTTTTTTAAATCCAGACAAGTGATAAAGTACCCATATAAAATGTGTCATAACATACACTTTTAATTTATTTAATTCTAGAGAATGAATTTTACTGTTATTATTAATTTGTTATCAGTAAATCAAATGATTTTTATAGAGCCGTTACAAAGAAAAAACAAACTCAACGTTTGTTAGGTTAACATAATTAAGAGATATGTTAGGTATGGTTTATTTTGATTTGGTTAGGTTAGTTAGGCTAGGTTTGGCTTGGCTTTGATTAGATAGATTTGGTTAGGTTAGGTGAGGTATGTTTAGGTTAGGTATGGTTTAGTTAGATTAAGTTAGGTTGTGGACTAGGTTAGGTTAGGTTAGGTTAGGTTGACTGAAATGTGCGAGTAACTAAAATTATTAATAATGTGTGTTAAGAAAGTATTAAATCGTAGGTATCATATATTATGATTAAATTGTGGAATAATAAAGAAAAATTAAATCAAGAGCAGTTCCCAATCACAAAATAATGATTTTTTTATTTGGGAATAATATTTAATTCCATTGGGTGAAACGGGCAAAACGCTAGGCTACATATAAAATTTATTGCAAAATTTTAATGGTTTTTTTCTATGATGCCGTACGAGAGTCTCAACTGCACGGAGTCAGTTAAATCAAATACTGTAGAATAGTAAGTAACCTACGTCCAGCTTCTGACATTTTTCGTATATTGAGATTGCAACATACGAATTACTGCCATCTAGTCGGGAGATTGACGGCTTTTTTTTTCTTTCATACTTTTCAATGGATATTAAGTGAAATATATTCTTTATTTTAAGTAAATTAAAATTCATTTAAATAATACTAGGTAACCTCCACACGATTCTACTGCCTTTTTGCTCATATATAATACAAACCCTATAGCCCTTTTAAATATTTATCTCTGGTTTTGAGAGGGAATAAAAATTATTTTTTTTGTATTTCTTGGATATTAACCATGTAATGATTTCAATACATTTTGTATTTGGAGAGTTTTAATTCAAAATATACATTGGTTATACAATATTAATAAATTCATTAACGCCAGTGAATGACAACGAAGTTTTAATAGTGTTAAGAGGTTTTAAGAATGCTATTTTCGAAACCGGTAGCAAATTATTAATATTATGTAATAAATATACATTGTGAAAAAAACTATTAAAGAACAAAATAAGTAAATACTTACCTTTTAATTGTGTTAAAATTTTCTTTAATTTTATAATTTTAGACTTCACTTTTTTGCTTAATGGCCATAATTCATATAAATATTTTTTATTTATAAAATTTCCTTCAATAATGAAATTTAAAAATTTGTTAAATAATATTTAATTACAGTCAGTGGAAACATCTGACAAATTTTCATTAATATTAAAATCTAACATAAATATAGTCTTTGTTAACTAACGTTATTTGCAGAAATTCTAATATAATCATCAATATTTTCTTAAAATTTTTATAAATTGCAATATAAATTTATTTATTTGCCGTTTTAAAGTTCGGCAGCGCTACAACGTGACCGCTAGAGGCGCTAGTGTAGAATGTTGTCAGTATTTTAACGAAGCTATGCGTATTAGTAGTTTGTGGTATTTGGTTAAACGATGGGAATTATTAATAACGATATTCTGCCATTTAAAAAAATAATGATCTAAAAAAAACTACAACAAATATGTTATAAGATATTCATTGGAAGTTAATCACCATTAAAATTGAGACAAAAATTGGCTTATGAATATAAATTGACTATGGCATCTTGCAACCTGGCGAATGTTGTTTGGTTGAAAGAAGTAGAGGGAAGGGGGGGGGGGAAGCTAAATGTTGTAAAGTATTAGCTATTCAGATCTAGTCACTAAACATACACAGTTATGGCAACGTTTCATTTCTTATTTGTGGTTTCTCACCACGGCGACCTCGAAAACATTTTACACTCCCGAACGAGGTACAGATAAACAATATTTTATTTCCTAGCATTGAGGAAAATATTGTTAACTCATCTCTCGCTCCCCTGGCTATACAGCTTCCTTTCTCCGATCGTATTTTTGTATCAATATTCCAAACGACAGTTATGAATATGCCCAAACAATTGCGAAAAATTGGCGGAGTTGGCATCGCATCTGGATCTCACCCAGGCGTCGTGAGTTCAATTCTTCGGCTGGCTAAGTAACCCATCACTACACAAACAACATTTTCCGTTTACTTTGATGGTAGTAGGAGATTTTTAAATAATGCCAGGTTATTCGTAATGGGGGAATGTTTGTCTTTTTTTTTAATTAAAAAAAAGAAGATCCAGTAAACATATTTTTCAGTGATTCAGATCATTCTAGAATAGATTTCTTCCAATATATATACAAGTTTACCAGCCTCCAGGAGTAGATAAAGTCAGATATTACATAAATTAAAACAAACTGGAAATTAGAATAACGCGGAGGCCTGTTATATAATATTGTTTTTCAACGGTTTAACTGGATACATGATTTTCAGCCATATTATGAACTTGAAATGTTTCAACACGGACTCTGTTATCGTTCTCCCGGTTATCAGAATTCGGAAAGGGATTATTCCAATCTTGGATGACTGGTGGTGGTGATATAATATCTCATATATCTACGCTGGCGACCGGCCCTAATACCCATGGGCCATAAATGCTATTTGCCCTGAGTTTTTTACGACACCCATAAAACTTATTAAAAAAAATCGAAAACCGAACTCCAGGTAAGTACCTACATTTGTATCAGATTTAGGAAGATTGGGCGATTGATGGCAGTTTGTTCCGAGCTAATACAACTAAAAATAAAATAAAAATACAAGGTCAGATCTCTAAGTAGTAAGCTACACATATAAATTTGATGAGTTGTTCACATAGAAATAAATAAGATGTATTTGCAACTCGTTTCAGGTGTGAGATGGTCTCAGTAATATCTACACTAAATAGAAAGATAAAACATACCAATAATAAATTAACACTGAGAATAAAAGTTCTAGCACCTTACTGATTAAGTGTACTAAATATTTGGTGTCGAATTATTATTACAGTATGCATTAATTATATCGCGCGAGCATTTGCAATGTATACCGACACGTCTACGGCGTAGTATATCGCATACCCAGAGGTAGGTAATCACAAATCAAGAGAATATTCATCTTTACACTTTAATTTGAGCAATTTTATTGAAACCGGATGAAGACGTTATCGGATAACTTGACAGAAATATGAAATTTACTGAAATTAACATTAGCTTTACGATATTTCATTATCACCATCATCGGGGCGCTACTTCACATGCTGGGGTTTGACGTTCTCCGCGAATACTTGCTACTGGTCATGATTTTATGTCTCCTGTCACTGGTGTTCTTTCAAATACTTATACATTATTATGTATTGCAAAGTTGTAGACGTATAACGCTTTTAAGAAATGGTTTACAGTCAAATACACATTGAACCTACCTCTGTGTAAGGACAATTTTAAAAGTTAGATTTTGTCAGTAAAATAAATAGAGCATGAATTATAAGGAATCGATGTTATTTATCTAGTGTTCCATACTCGAGGCAATAATACAAGTAATGTGTCGGTTTATTATGAAGTTGTAAATCACACCAGCGATAGATAAACGGAACAAACATACGATGTGTGGACGCACAGATATTGTACCTTCTGACGTAATATTATTTTTTCGAATGACACTGAGTAGAAAACCCTAGATTAGAATTCTAAGAATAAACAGATACCTTCCATGAATTCTGACCAGACAACTTTTTTAATAAATGGTACATTTTTGCAAACACTTTTCAAATATTCGTCTTGTTTCATTATATCTCATACCAACTTATTTCAAATAATATTTTTATGTTGTAATCGCATAACTTGAAATGTTTTGGAAAATTTTATGAAATTCTTAATACGGAAAACTGAGTAACAAATTCAACGGTGAGGCAGTTTTGTTCGTATGAGTGATTTCAGTCTATTCTGTATGTGGATGTATAATAACGCTCCTTCGTGCAAAATGGCGTAATTTCTGTCACTTTAATGTTCTCGTTGGTGTGTTATAAATTTTTATTCATGTACGAAATACGAGTAGTTAGGTTTAGAGGAAACAGGTATATTTTTTAATAGTATTCATTTGATCAATCTGTACACTTCAACTAATTTATTTATCATTAACTGATTCTGTTATAAGATATAGAATTACAGCTTGGGGACTTTCCTGTAAAACAAATATCAATCACGTTCAATCAGTGTAAAACGCATTGGTTAAATTATTAGCCCATAAAAGTTAATACGAACAAAGGCATAATATTCCATACTTTAATCAGTCTCGCAGTTCTTTCACCTAGAGCAATTATGAGATACGAAATTTCAATTCAACACATTAAAAACTCTATGTATTATACATAATACTTGTCTCAATTTTGATAAACGATTAATTGTTCCTAAACATACAAATAATTAAGGATGAAGGGCGTTAAATTACAAGATTTCTATCCTGATGAAATTAAAAAAATGTTTTAAAATAAAACAGTTAATAATAAATATATTGAAAACTTGGCTAGCTTAAAGAAATTGATTGTATTAGGTTATTAGGAAATATTATTTTATTTTTAAAGTTTAATTTTAATAGTGTTTTTTTTTTTAATAGATATAAATAGAAATAGTTTAAAATGATTATTGTGCAATATTTATGTTATAAAAATTTTATGTTGTTATAAATGTTTCATTTTATATAGATATGTAAGTATGCAAACTGTAAACTTATACAAACAAGATTTTGAAAGAAAAGCAGCCGCTAGTCAAAAACTACTTACTAAAAAAGAAAAATATATATAAATTCACTTAGTATATGTAACACCACTTTATTTTGAGTATTTTTCCTAGCTGTTTCGAAATCACCATTCCTTCTTCAGAGAAAAATATATACTAGATATAATATGTATTTATACTCAAATAAAGAGGTGTTATATTAAGCGAATTATTTTATTTTTATGATGAACAACCATAGAGTTTTAGCTATATACAATGATATACTAAAAAGTGGTCTATCAGGAGTTTTTTTGGCTTATTTTGTAAATTTCTTTACAGTCAATAAAAAAAATTAAAAATGGATAAAAGCCTCATAGAGCTCAGTTGTAACCTGTCTTATTCCTCATAAATGACGTAAGCAACATAAATAGAGGTTACAGGGGAGCTACAAGAAGAAAATTTGTAAGTAATATTTTGTAATCGTTAAATTAAAAGCATGTTTATCAAGTCATATATGTATATGAAAACACAATGAAAAGACAAAAAAAATTATTGTCTTCTTTAAAAAAATACAATTTTTTATTTTATTTTATTTTTTTTTTTTAATTTAATGTAAATCAAATTTAATAATGTTATTATTAAGTTCTGCAAGTATTTTTAGTTGTTATTATTGTGACAGCTGTTTCGGCGTTTAAGGCCATTTTCAAACTCTGTCTTAAATGGCCTTAAACAGCTGTCACAATAATAACAACTAAAAATACTTGCAGGACTTAATAATAACATTATTAAATTTGATTTACATTAAATTTTTAAAAAAATTAAATGGAGTTCTACGAATTAAATACAAAAACAATTAATAATTAATTCTTTAAAAAGCTCTTTCTATGCATTTTAACAGGTCGTATATATTATGATTTGATAATTAAATATTGTTTCAAAATTTAATATCCTCGTAAACGCCGTATTTTAAAAATCTCCACTGTAAAAAATGTTTTTAAAAAAATACTTTTTGCTTTTTATTAGGCTATAAAAGTGCAAATCATCTTGTAATTTGATAATAACGCACAAAGTTGCAGTGAGCGCGAAAATTATAAAGTTTTCTTACCCCAAAGTGTTGAGCTTCCCCGTGGGCCCTGGGTACAGAGGGTACGCACTTGGTGTCTCCCACCGCGCACAGAAGTTTAGGGAAACTTTAACAATAACATCTCCTTACAGCGTTACAGTGTTACAGTCCTTAAACCGAGACAGGTTCATTATTCCCATTGTTATGGTGGGATTGCTTTATTATGTTACCACGTGCGGGATTTATGCACGTGTACGCGGCTGCCTCCGAACATCATCATAAATGGGTAATGTGCCGATAAAATAATGATCGCAGAAGGGGAAATTTTACAAGTTATCTATTTAAAAATTCCTTTGCAAAAAGGTAATTTATTAGTGGAAATATTATTGTATACATGGAAGGTCATAAGGTGTAGTAAAACTCGATTGAATAATTTTCTTTTAATATATTTATTACAAATAACAATGTTTCGCAAGCGAAGATGTTGATATTTAAATATTGGATAGTGGTTTGCACAGATATTTCTTATTCATTTGATAAAAAATGACACAAAGTAATTTTAGATCTATTAAAGAAATAATACTTTCGTTTTTGTTTCTTAACTAAAGCGGGAAAACATGTCAACTTGAAAAATAACCTCACCGTTGAAAATAGCCCCTTCAAATGGCACATCTATTGGAAATGCGCAAAGTAGGTATACGTTTTGGTAGGAATCTTCAATAGATAACATAACTTAAAACGTGAAACAAAAAATCCTTTGAAATAAGGAATGTACTTTATTAGCATCCAATCAACGTTTCTAAATATCACACATTCACCAGAAATAAAAAACATAATTAAATTCAATTTATTTTTTATAACTTATTGAAGTTTGTAAACCTCATTGTAATATTTAATCATTGAAGAAGACAATATTAACACATCCCAAATGAACCACGAAACCGAAGAAACAACAGAATATCGGTGTAGATGGCGTAAATTGAACTGGTCTCATTAGGTAAGTTGGTTAAGCGGTTACCCCGGATAGGTAGAGGTCCTGGGTTCGAGTCCCAGATGCGACTGAAATCTTTTTATTTTCTGTTGTTTTTTCGGTTGCGTGGTACATTTGGGATGTGTGAATATTATCTTCTTCAATGACATAAATAAGTTTTGTATTCACTCCACAATGAACCTGTCGTCTCTACAACATAATGTAAAGATCTTGATGTTTTCCTAGACAGCAAACTTATATTTAATAAGCACATTGATTCAATCGTTTACAGGTCATACAAAATGCTTGATTTTGTTTTAAGCGTAAGCAAAGTGTTCAGGGATCCGCGAACAATCAAAATGTTATATTTTTCACCAGTAAGAAGTCCACTGGAATATGCACTACCAATTTGGAATCCTCAATATAAAGTGTACATTGATAGTATAGAATAAAATGAATGGAAAAAATCTCACACTCAAATTCAACAATAACTTTCAATGTACCTTTCAATCTTTACAACAAAGGCGAACAGTGGATGATTTATAATTTCTACATAGAATTATAACTAATAATATCGACTGTACCGAGCTTCTGTCCCTAATTAATTTCAATATAACTCTGAGACGTACCCGCCATACAGCACTATTCCACACGCACAATTACAAAAAAAAATGCGGCTGCAAATTCACCAATTAACTGTGTTTTTCATAAATTCAATAATTTTAACCTAAACATTTAATTTTTTTTTAAATTTAATGTAAATCAAATTTAATAATGTTATTATAGTAATATTATAGTAATAACATTATTAAATTTGATTTACATAAAATTAAAAAAAATATTAAATGGAGTTCTACGAATTAAACACAAAAACAATTAATAAACATTTCAAACATTGATATTTTTTTGGTTTTACTGACCACATTTAAAAGGAGCATTTTGGCAATAATATAAACGGCTCAATGCGCATACATCAGTTCTATATCATGTAGATCACCACTTCTCACACCTAAAAACACATCCACACAAGGACACACTTATACACTACACATTTAACCCGGCAAATACATATATATACATCAGAAATTACAAGGAAACATATTATAGGCACTTACTTTGTAAATTTAATTCCTGCAAATTATTTTTCACTGTAACAAATATACTATTATGTTTCCATAATAAAATAAATAAATACGTCCAAATCTATCAATAAAGTTTGTACCATGAAATTCCAAATTATACACAGAAAAAAAAAATAAACCAACCCTCCCAAAAGTGTAATGTCACCATCATAGTATCCCACTAAGCCACCATCCAGAGGTATTTGTTCCGTGGCCCTAAAACAAATTCACAATATCCGCCTTCCTAAGGGTCGTTCTGTCACCCCTTTTTGTTTCAGTTATCAATTGCCACAGTGTTTAGGCGATACGGGAGGGGGACACCCTCTGACCTTAGTAAGTAGGGGATGGAAATTGGGGTGAAGTCAGGGGTGCGCCAAACTTGTCCAACTGCAAAATAACGGTTTGTTATGAAAAGTAAGAAATTAACATTTCACCATAATCATCTTCATTTATATATGTATTTCCCGATATGAAACATATGCTGGAGCCTTATTTAAATCCGAAACCCTTCACAGTAATTCAAGCAAATGCAAATTAGTTTATTCGTAGTTTATTTTGCAGGAAAATAAAGAATGATAATTATTGTGCCATATACGTATTTATGTCATCATTTATTCGTTTGAATGTTGCCTTATATTGATGAAAATCACCACGAAATACAATTTATTGATTAAAGATTATTTTATGAACATGTGTGTCGTTCCTATGGTGTAATAGAGGTAATACAACACACCTCATGGTTTCGAAACTAACGTGGCTTGTGTAGGAGTGAAATTTAGAGTTATTCCGAGCTGTTGCTCTCTGTAGCGTGCTGATTTCTCTGATGGTAGACAATCTCCGATAGGAAAGGGTATCAGTACTTCTAATTCAAAAGGATAAGAAACATTACTTAGATACTAGGATAACGGTTCGAGTAAGTAAAAAAATATATTACAAAACAAACAAAAAAATTTACATGACCCTGTTATTGATAAGAAAACAATGTTAAATAGTGGGTCTTTTTATGGGTACATTCATAATACGTGAGTGAAGCCTTGTTCACTCATGTAAAAAAATTGTGGGTTTATAACAATACGTGTTAAAGATCATTTAAGACTCAATTGTTACTTCGTTTGATTGATGCTTATTTGTTGTGGTATTGTCTTTGATATGATGTGAAGATGGTTAAATATAACCTATATAAAGAATCCAAATATAGTGATATGTTTTCTAATAATCTGTCTCTAAAGCCACTAGGGATATTATTTGAAAATCTCTCTTTCATATGAAATTAAAAATATGATATATAATCAAAAATATCTAGCAAATATAGAAAAATCAAACAAAGTGTTTTTTTTTTTAACCAAGTATATATTTTTAATGTTGTCATGTACAATACGAGGGATTCTGTAATATTTGCATATTCCATAATGGGACATTGACTTTAGGGGAACTTGTGGTTGAACTATATTGTGATTTCAATTGTTTGTTCATTAAAAACAGTTTTAAAACGGTCTAGTAGATACTCATTGCTTGATCTAGATGTCTTCCTAGATACTTCACAACCTTCTTCTTCGCCATTTCTTTTCCATCCCCACTTCCATAAGTCAAACAACACATTATAAACTTACACATATGGTCCCTCACCCACCAAAACAAATGAAGTAAAAACAGAAAACTTTCTTAATTATAACAAAACATGTTTTAAATTAACAGATAATAACTAGTTGGACAAATTGCTACCAACTATCAGCTATTCCTTATTTACCACTTGATGATGGTTTAACAGAAAATTTTACTACTTCCTTACCACAATTCGCGAGTTCCATTCCCCTTCTGCGCAAGTAACATTTATTTTATTAATATGTGTTATTTCACATTTATTCCGATAAAAAAATTACATACCTATAGGGTAGTAGATACTCTCAGTATTACCCTGGTGAATGACTACCCTTCATGGATTTAGCCGTGTTGGTGACCAAATCTAAATAGCAAGATAACTCCCCTACTTATCCACCTTCCTCTCCTCCATTTTCACTCTCTCCCCACTTCCTTCACCCTCATAACATATTCCAATTGGGGATGCCATAATCCCACTAGCTCCGGTTAGTATAGAGCAGTATGGACTCTTGTGCAGTATCCACGTAAAAAAAAAATTAAAAATCATTACTTGCAAATATGTAAAATTATAGTAATCAGTAAAGAAATATTTTTTTTCAGAATTCGCCAATCACCTTATTGATAAAGATCATACCTTCAATCAAAGCACCGGTGCTAATATTCTTCATAAAAATGGTCATGGAAACAGATTAAATAATTTAGAATCACTAGAAATAAAGAAAGCTGTTAAAACCAAAAATAAAATTCTTAATATCAACTAAATGTGTCCAATAGCCCAATATTAGGTATATTCCCTATAATCTCGTAAAATTTCCCATCCCATAATTACCTGTTCAGTTATTCCTTGGTATTCCATTATGTGCACTTCTGTCTCTTTCGCTCGGTTATTTCTATTTCATGCTATTTCATGCTATTTCATGCTATCTCATTTTTTCTTTGTTCTATGTTATGTTCTGTCTTATTCTATTTTGTATATATAAACACACACTATGTATTTTTGATCAGTTTAATTTTTGTACCCTGAAGATGCTTATGTTAAGCGAAACCGGTCGGTCGTAATAAAATTAAATAAAATTCTCGTGGTTATAAACAAAAGTTATTGTTTTATTTTCATTAAATATGTCTAACCACAAAGTGACTGCTTTCTATCAAAATGAAATATTTTTTGTCCAGCTACAAAAGTTTATTCCCTATAGAAAGCTAGGGCTAAAGTTCTTCACCATAAAACATATAATTCCACCAAATTCCCTCGGTCCTCGATGACTCAGTATGTCCGCTTCGTGGTTTACGTGATGTGTTGTTTTTTATCCCCGTTTTACGACGAGAGATTTTTATCTAAATTTTGTTTAATTTAGTTCTCGCGCCGAGCTTTCGTAAAGCCCGCATCCCAACAAATATGTCGTGCCGAGCCCGTGTCGGCCACTGCTCGCGTGGAGATGGGTGTTCGGGTGCTTCCGTGACGTACATCAAATGCTTAAAAATCAATAGTAAACATTATAAAAACAAAAATTATTAGTTCTTCCGATTAGATCTGGAGTTATGAAAACTTCAAAGAATTTTGTGTTTAAAATTCCTAAAGCAATAGTAACAATGGTTATTGTTTTTTATAGCGCAGTTTTGTGAAGGTTCACCTCAAGTCTGCTTTACACTAATTAACCTAAATGGAGGAATAACCTGGAGATGCTCGAGGAAGACATGGCGCAATCAAGTTAATCAATACTTGAGCCGGGCCAAGTCAGAATAACAGAAGAGAAAGTATGAGGCGATGTATGAATATGAATGAAGCAAGAAGTGTACATAAAAGATCGATTTGTTTGACGGTCCGTCTTCTCTGCATATCCCTCTGAGGAAACGGCGTGATCATTAGTTAGTTAGTTAACCTAACCTATTATAATTAGAAAATAACAGACGTATTTTACGTGTCTGCAAATTAAAACTGTGACTTCATGAGCAGCAGACTCACTTTCATGAACAATTTAGGATAAATTAGGGGTATAAATAATCAAATGTTGAGTACAAATATCAAAATAGCAAGAAAATATTTTAAGACTTTATGAATATGGTTTCGATTAAATACCAATGCCAATATAGTTTTTACGTACATGAAGTTATATTTCATATTAGATAAGATTTTTTAAACAATTTGGTATTAAAAATCCACTTGAACCTTGCTAAATTCTGATGTTAGCAATATTTGGGGAAGCTTATTCCAGATGACCAGGTCGGGTATACAAAAGCGCGATTATGGTACACGGGTTTATTTTACCGACAGGGTTCAACTAATCGGTTAGCAGCATTACGATATGCTGACCTCAGAGTAAGCTGTCTATCGCCTGGGTCTTGTCGGACACATATTCAGATAAATAGGCTGGGGCCTTTCCCTGCAGTGCTTTGAAGGTTGTTAAGCAAATCTTGAATTCAATTCTTTCAGGGCATCGAGGCCAATAAAGGCGATCATTTAGAAGTGGAGTTATGTAACAATAAATATTGTCACATAAATAAATAGGTTCACCATATATAATTCTCGCCGCAGCATTGGAGACGGACTGGATTGAATTGTTTCAGGAGGAGGCCAGCAAATCAACTCTTACAGTAGTCCATATTGGGGACGACGATGAGCTATGGAATTTCGGTCACGGACGAGACGGTATATTTTGGTCGATGTGTGTATGTGACAAACTCCTTGGATCGCGATAGAAATAACACTGAAAATAGTTCGTTGACCTAAATATTCCATAAAATGCTTAGCTAATTTTCTTGATTGCACAGTTTGCCCAGAGTTTTATCAATATCATGTGGTAAATACGCTACGTTTGCATTAAAGTATATAAAAAAAGGAAACATCAGTGCTCGAAATATGGGCAACATAAATGAGGCCAATTGGCTACATTGAGATGACACATGGGACTCCGGTTGACTGTAGTGTACAAGCGCTCAAAAAACTCAAAGAGCATTGGAAGATGGCTGGAAGAAATGCTCCGGGCCGCGGTACAGCCGGCGTTGCGTTCCGTTTGTTCGCGGTCGGAAGGATTCGGTCGACATCGACAACCGCTTCACCCTCCTTCGTACTTCAGGCGCAGGAACAACTTTTTAGAGTGATTTTGAAAGGAACTTTGATTCTATTTATATACTTCTGTACTAGTATGGAAGTTTATCGAATGAATTTCACAGATTCACTATTTTCTCCTTATTTTACGATGATCATAATATGAGTTAAAACAACATCAGCATGTTGTTATAATACAATTTTTTTTTAACTCTTCGAACTAAATGTATTTATTTATTTTGCCGGTAGTTATAAAAGTTGTTGGTAATCTTTCTTGAAGTTCGGAAACCAATATCAGTTACTATGAAGTCGAGGTTCTAGGCGTTACACTTCTTAGTAACATCACATCGTAAGCGACTTCCCAACAGTCCTCATCGTAGTAGTATTAAAGAAGCCGTGGACTCTGCGGTCTCCAGCTCTGCAATTAAGTCAGTAATAAGCAAATTAATTAATCAGGGGAATGATTCAACGGAATCACTTCTGCCTATTAGAGGGTCTCCCACCAGTTCTGTTTCGGTAAAACGTCAAGGATTTTTACACACTAATTTATTAGTCATTTGTTTGTATCAAGGCGAAATCGAAATTAACCACCAACGATAGGACATGCTCCACTGACTTTTCTAATAGGAAAACTAATATTTTTGTAGAACTTGAAGAATCATGGTCGTTCCGTTAAGGTACTTGTGAAAATTTTGTATTCATTACTGTCTTTCATTAATATTATTTGGAGGGTCACTGAGTTAATCCGGATCGATCACAGTATTTCGGTCACGTAATCTTATCTATGTTAAAAAACTATTTTGTGAATTAATTCAAAATCCGTCCGTCCAACTCCACAGTCTGCCATAATACAAAGACATCCCTAGCATGAAGGGCGAAAAAATAAACTTAAAATTATACAATTTTATTTTGAATGAAATAAATTATATTTATTTTGTTGTGATGATAAGGGCCTACCCCATAGAATAAAGAATACACTCTAGAAGTGATTTAAATGGAAGCCCGTGTGCCTTTAACTTAGTGCTTTTTGGTTCTAGCCCCGAGAGAGCCAATAAAAATACAGCAAATGCAGCTCTTTGCCTTTGTTACACTGCGTGAATTGTATATTGCCATTCCATTTGATTGAAATGACATGATATAGTGAAATATTGTATTATGAGTAGAAATTTAAGGCCTGAATGGCCATACTTTTGGATCACGAAATACGCCCACATCGCATTTCTTGTGTCCTTCCTTATTCTATGGCAAACCTTGAAACCGTATCAAATTATCACTAATTAATCTTAATATAAAATTAATCTTTCGAAAGAGAACTGCAACAAAATACACAAAAACAAAAAATTCGGTGTCTCATCTCACATTATTATTTTAAAAAAATAATATTTAAAAATATATTTCAATATATTCCATGACTCTTGTTGGAATTGACATAACAAGTTAAAATAGTGATCTAGAAAATCTGGGCAGAAAAAAGCTGTACAATTTTCACGAAACGGTTTTGCTGCTTCAGAAAACAAGATGTCTCCTCACTTGAGGTGAAATATCATTAAATCTAGCTATACAAAAAATTTGTGTTATTTTTCTTTCACAGTTCTCAAGTATATACTATATGTACAGTTCTTTTAAAGTTTTGAATCATATTCCTGGAATCATTAATCATTCTATGTACCTTTAAAAATCTTACATAATAAACTATTTTGTATATTACCATTTGACTGTTCCAGGAATCGAATTCCTTCATCATAAGTTCAAATTACATTGAAGAAATCCATTGGACAATGTGAATGATGCCGAATGAGTTTTTTTTATTAATCGTTGGTGATTTGACTCTGCGGCAATAAGACGGAGAACAAAGTAAGCCGCTTGCTGCTTAATGTTTACTGCTTTACTGGCTGCCATTGATTGACTTCATTAGTTCCAATTCCGCGACACAGAATTGCTGTATCCGGGATACCCAATAACCGTCTTCCATTCATCCGTTTGAATCGTTCAACGAATCGTTTTGCAGTTTACAGATACTTTTTTTTATATGAGTACCGCACAAGAGTCCCAACTGCTCCCAACCGTCTGGTGCTAGTCAGACTATGGCATCCCCAATTGGGGAATGTTGTGAGGCGGTAGGTATTGGGGAGGGGAAGGAGAAGGGGAAGAGGGAGGTGGGGAAATATCTGGCTATTCAGATCTGGTCACCAAACACGACTAAAAGCCATTTCAAGCAACGTTTCAAATCTGAATGGTGGTCTTTCACCAGGGCGATACTGATAGTATCTTCCACTCTGAAACGTGGGCAAATATACTATATATTATTATTAAATCAATTAATTATGAAACTACACGAATTAATTAAATAAAATTTTCTTGCGCACGCCGGGATTTGAACCAGCGACCTTCGGATTCGTAGTCGAGAGCCTTACCCCTCGACCATGGAGGCCGTCAAACTGTCGAAATTGAAGTTATTGCGAGAGTACCTTATAATTATTCTTTCTCTGGCTTCTCTTATTGGAGGTGGGTTATATTTCAGATCATCAGGGCAAACCGCACCCCCAGACTGCAAATGGAATAACCCGCGGTACTGTACTGTACTGTACTGTAACTGTACTTATTCCAGTCACGCAGATTTCGATGCCACGACTACCTTTAATAGATCGCATCATTATTAAATCTCTTCGACACATTAATGATCAGCTCTCCGCGATCAAAATAATATGGGGGATCAATTCTAAAGTGGTGCAAGTCCGAAAATATAATTTTTGTTTTTATTGGTCATGGTCATTAAATCTAGTTTCAAACCGTTTTAGCATATCTATTTACACCTAGACCTAGACGGTATTATATTTTGGGGTGATCTGAGTATTTGATAGAGACCGAAGTCCCATTTTCTTACAAATAATTTTGATGGACTTGGTTCGCTTTAGAACTGTGCATGTAAGTAATGTAAGAATCACATCATATAATAGATATGCAAGCGATAAAACTAATGAAGCCCGACATGAGTTGAAACGGGAGGTTACTTAAAATATATTGACCTGAATTTTCTTTATTTCCCAAACGCATACTGCCAGTCTGGATGTTGTGAAGTTATTGACACACCTTGCACAAATGGAACTATAGTTGTCGCAAAGAAGAAAAATAGTGAAAATAAACTGCTCAGAGACTCTTAGTTTTTATTACATTTCTTTTTACTTCAACAAAAATAATTATTTTTTTACTATTTTACAAAAGACAATAGGTAGCAGTTCACATTTTTTTTTCAGGTTTTAAATGTTGTATTCTAATTACAACTTTTATTTCAAACTTTTTAATTAATTTGAATTTTTTTTATATGAATACCGCACAAGAGTCCCAACTGCTCCCAACCGTCTGGAGCCAGTGAGACTATAGCATTCCCAATTAGGGAATATTGTGAGGCTGAAGGTATTGGGGAGGGGAAGGAGTAGGGGAAGAGGAAGGTGGGGAAAAGGGGAAATACCTGGCTATTCAGATCTGGTCACTAAACACGGCTAAAAGCCATTTCAAGCAACGTTTCAATTCTGAATGGTGGTCTTTCACCAGGGCGATACTGAGAGTATCTTCCACTCTGGAACATGCGCAAATACACAATATGTTATTTTTAAATTAATTAATTGTGAAACAACACAAATTAATTAAATAAAATTTACTTGCGCACTCCGAGATTTGAACCCGCGACCTTCGGATTCGTAGTCGAGAGCCTTACCCCTCGACCATGGAGGCCGTCAATAT